>BMAO01026730.1:0-75594 GCA_019973975.1 Trichonephila clavata
CTGTTGTGCCCCGTTCAGTTACGTATTGCTGCTCAGGCTCAGTTGTCTTGGTTTCCAAGTTTCGTATAATACAAGAATGAAGCTGTTTTAGAATACCATAATGTTTTGCCATCTACCAAAGCTCATGTGATTTTAATTAATATTTCGCCGCATAAACAAGTCGTGATAATTTTAACGTCTCAAAATCAAGCCAAAATACAGAACTTAGAAAACACAACTATTACTATGTGCTTTGATGCTGATTCTCCCTTACGCCTGTATCAGCTCAAACCCCACCATCCATGCCCACGCAATGAAAAGCTGGAATCAATCTCAAATCTCTATTGCCACGTTCACAATCAATCAGACAGAGTGACAGTTGCCGATTTGTAAAACCAAGATGCCAGGATCTAAGATTAATGATTCATGTAGATGTTATTGGTAGAAATCATGTGCCATGCAATAGAGAAGGAAGGCAGAAATAAAGTGTCACAGAGAGTCATTATATGTTACCAAAGTTGAATGAAGGTCAAGCCACTGGAGGAAGAAATTCAATGGTGTAAAATCACTACATTAAACACAAATATCAGAAATGGTCAATTTTCAGAAAACATGATATGCAGCGGCAATTTTATTATTATTTCTGAAATTAGCATAAAGCCCATTCATTCAACCATTTACTGCATTTTCACATGCCAACCCTGTGCTATTTACCTAGTAAACAGTTCTCTGAACTCCTTCTCAGGAAGAGTGCTCACACAATCTATTAAAACCTCTTGATAAATTTGCTTTTTGGTTTATGAATATCTCAAATAAAAGTTCATGTAGAGTTATCTCCAATGCCACTGTTTCACCAAAGCGTGCGTCCTACTGATGTAAATTTGGACAGGAGAAAGGAATAAATAAGTGGTAGCTCAAACACTATCAATGTCTTTTTGTGCGTTCAGACAATTCATAGATACTGAAAAGATCATATCAACCAGATATATACTACGTCAAAACCAGTCAAAGCTTTGGCCAGAGTACAGGCATTAATGCCATTGTATTAAGAAATTCCAAGTTCTGTGCAGCTTTGGCCAAATTATGAAGTATCAGATTCTATTATTGTTATTGTAATGAGTTGGCATGATGAAAGTGTGATTGAATATTGGATTCTAAATTTTGAGAGAAACATCAATACCCACTCCCCACAAAAATCTGATGTATGACTCCCAATCACTGAATCAGTTGAACAGATTCACCAACTCTTTGACAATAAATGTAGTGGTGTATGTGACAAAGGAAAACACATTTTCATAGGGACAGTCATCACACATAAAAATAAACTTTCCATTATTGCCATTGGACATATCGTCCCAAGTTAGCTTTTGAAGAATACTGGAAACAACATTTCCTGATTAAAATGTTAAATTATAAGGGTGTTTATCAAGTTTAGTCAGAGACCAGGAAGAGTCCCACTGGTGAGGCTCTGGGCCCGGATCAGTTGGCCCATGCCTTAAGACGTCCTGTTGTACTCAGTGTGATTGGTTCAATCATCATCATTAAATCTCTCTTCAATTCCTGTCTTTCCTGTATGTATTTTGATGTATGTGATGTTTATTTTGTTTATAAATACACACTACAATAGCACCTCTTCCATTGGTGCTGAAATATCCCAATGTGCCTGTGTGAGATTAGATTAAGGCCCAATTAGTGCAGGCTCAGGGTACAGTTCTGGTGAGTTGGCATTCAATTCTGTGAGATGCAGTCTCAGACAGTCACTGACCCATCAAAGGTCTAAAATATGAGCTAGCTTCTTTTCTAAGGCCCAGGACTAGAATGGTCCTTCAAATTTTGATGCCATTATCCTTCGACATCTCCTCAACTTCCATTTTAAACGCATGCTTAAAGCCATATTAGAAAAAAGCCTTAAGGAATAAAAGGTTGAAATCCTTTTGGGTAGGTATTGCAATATCGGACCAAAAGTTCAATACTGGTATTCAATATTTCTCAGGACTTAATACCGGGATACCGGTTTTAATACCAGTATTAGAAATTTAAGAAAAAGGAAAAAAAAAACACAGATGTGTGTTTCTTTGTTTTACTTGCCAGTTTTAATAGAGAGTCTAAATATAACAAGAAATAGATTGCAACTTATAAATTATAACAGTATATAAGGAATCACAAAATAAATAAATAAATAAAGGAACATCTTATTTGTTTAAATCACAAAAAAGTGCAAATATCGCTATTCACAGTCTGTGGCACTATTACACATTTTTAAAATGTTCTTTAAATTTTAAAATTTAAATTTTTGAAAAGTGTTCTTGGAAAAATATAATGCATCAATTATACTGTTATTATAAGCCTAGATTATAATTTTATGCAAAAATTACCAGCTGTCGTAAACTCTCTTTCGGCATCTACGCTAGTTGGTGGAACTATTAGCAATGCGCGATATACTTTTTCTAAGTATTTACCTCTAAATCCCTCATCTTCAAATAAATGTATTTCTTGTTGGATGATTTTGGATATAGCTAATTTCTGTACTGTATTTTGTTTGTTGAAAATTTTTTAGCTATCGCTAATTCTAATTTTTGTTCAAGAGACAATTCCTTTTCACTATTGACAGTATCATCATCATCTTCGATAATTGTACCGAATTCTTCTGAATGTGGATTGGTTTGTGGGTAAAAAATTTTAAGAAAATTTACAATAAACTTGATTAAATTTGATTTGGTTAGTCTCTTTTCTTCTTAACTCTAAAAGATTTTTTACATTGTGCGATTATATTCTTTTCATCATATAAATAATGAAACCAAACCAAATCATTATCGACTGATTTTTTATGTTACTTAAAGTTATTTTTAATTATTATTATGGATTATTATTTATGAGTATATTATATATATTGAATCTGAAAAACACATTTTGACCCGGAAAGTATGATACAATGTGAATAACAAACCCACCAATTTAGAAAATATCGAAATATTCCGCATTTCTTCATAAGTACAACATTGGTTTCTCAGATACGAATATCAAACTGTGCAGTATCGCTCTTAACTGTAATAGGACAGTTTTGGCCTTGGATGATTCAGATATTTTATAACTTATCTTCATTGTACAAAGCAACTTTGTATTCACAGTCTAATTAATTTCGCCCATTAGGAAAACATTTTAGTAACAGATGTTGATGGATGAAGGAAGGCAGATGAGCTTGGATAGGAGTAGTGTATTTAATTTTTTTTTGTCAGAGAAATAATTTATGTCTATATTTTTAAGTTCAGATTAATAGTCTTTTATTCCGTTGTATCTGACAATGAAAAAATCAGATTATGACTTTAATGAGTTGCCTCAGAACTTCAGAATCAGCTAGGAAAAATAAAAATAAGAATAACGAAATGAGCGGAACAAAGACGTTTATAATATCTTCACCTTCTGAAATGGACGTAAAATTATTTTCTTTATAATATATTTTAATCATGATGCAATAATTAACACTATACCATAAAGACTAAGGCATATAATATTTTGCTATTTTGGCGATCCTGAACATATCAGAAACAATTTTAAAATTTTTTAGTAAATACCAAAAAACCAGTATTTAAATTTGTGAATACCGGTATTCGGTATCCCAGTATTGCAATCCCTACTTGTGGGTCTTTGGAGCACAAGGGCTCTTTTCTTAGCATCTATAGAAATTACATCTATGGAAAGAAACAATACTTAACAAATTCTGGGTTGATTAAGAGTATACATTGCGAAAAAAATATTACTTCATTCACCCAACCAATTATTTAAATTAATTATGCTGTAATTATTATTAGTAGTAATAGAAGTATATAATACTAGCCGTTACCCGCCCGCTTCGCTGGGTATTTCATGATGTTTTATAAATTTTTACTGCTTATATATATGTATAAATTATTGATATCTAAATCCTGCATTAAGAATTCGATTGTATTGAAAAATATACTTATACCTGTAACTGTCGCCTGTTGATAAAAAGAAGGGGCAGAACTCATCTAATTTGTATTTTCTAAAAATCTCTAAAATTGAAGTATAGAATGATGCTTGCTCTTTCGTAACCCAAAAACCAAGTGGTTTCCCTCAAAACCAATTTTCGGTGGATCTCTACTCCGTAAATTGAACATGCAAGCCAAATTTCAAGTCTAAATCTAACAGAAAAAAAACAAAAGTTTTACTATCAATATCCCCGTAATCCCGTTGAGAGCCGTTTTCCAAAATTACCGCTCTTAGCGGATTTCAATTCAACAAAAGAAAAATGCAAACCAAGTTTCATTATTAGTCCTTGTAGCTCGAAAAAAGTATTTTTTTTTTGTCAATACGTCCCAGTAACCCCCCAGAACTTGATTTGCTTACGATACATTCTTAGTGGATCCCTATTCAACAAAAGAAACATGCTTAACAAATTTCAAGCATATGGGTCTAACAATTAAAAACAGGAATTTTTTCTGTAACTCCTCTTGACCCCTCGCAAGCATCCTTAGGGGTCAATTTTTGTTTTACTCTATGTTAGAGGAACTCTATTCCATGAAAGGAACATGCCTACCAATTTTCAAGCAGGATGATCAAATAGTTTAAAATTGAAAATATTTATCGATTACGCCTCTTAATCTCCCGAAATTAAACTTGGTAGTTGATATTCACGAAACCCATTTTGTAGCGGTTTTCTACTTTACGAAAGGAATCTGCTTATCAAATGTCAAGACTGTACATCTAACAGTTTAAAAATGGGGAAAATTGTCTATAACGCCACTTCTGGGTCTGTTTTCACAAAATCCATTTTGTAGGGGAATTGCACTCTATGAAAGGAATCTGCTTAGCAAAATTTGAAGACTGTGCGTCCAATTAATTAAAAATGAAAAAAATTATCAATACCACCCCTTGAACCCCCGCAACGCCACCTAGGGGTCTATTTTCACAAAACACATTTTGTAGTGTATCTCTATCTTATAAGAGGAGTCTGCTTACTAAATTTCAAGACTGTGAGTCTAATAGTTTAAAAATAGAAATAATTATTTATATCTGCCCTTAACCCCCCGCAACACCCCTTGGGGGTCAATTTTCTCCAAACCCGTTTTGTAGCGGATATTTACTCCATGAAAGAAACATTCCTACCAATTTTCAAACAGGTAGGTCAAGTAGTTTAAAAACGAAAATATTTATCTATTACGCCCCTTAATCCCCGCAACGCCACTTAGAAGTCTGTTTTCACAAAACCCGTTTTGTAACTGATCATTATTCTACGAAAGAAATCTATTTATCAAATTTAAAGACAGTGCGTCAAATAGTTTAAAAATGGAAATAATTATCTATAACGCCCCCTAAGCCCCTGCAACGCCACTTGGGGGTCGATTTTCACCAAACTCATTTTGTAGCGGATCTCTACTGTATGAAAGGAATCTGCTTACCTAATTTCAAAATCTAGGGGTCCATTTTCACGGAACATGGATCTTTAATCCATGAAAGGCTTTTGATTATCATATTTCAAGTCTATACGACCAGTAGTTTAAAAATGAAAATAATTATCTATAGCGCCCCTTAAGCCCCGCAACGCCACTTGGGTTTCGATTTTCACGAAATCCATTTTGTAGCTTATATCTACCTTATAAGAGGAATCCCCGCTTACCAAATTTCAAGACTATACGTCTTATAGTTTAAAAATTGGAATAATTATCTATATCTCCCCTTTACCCTCCCCCCGCAACACCCCTTGGGGGCCAATTTTCCCAAACCCATTTTGTAACTTATATTTGCTCCATGAAAGAAACATGCCTACCAATTTTCAAGCCGGTTGGCCAAGTAGTTTAAAAATGAAAATATTTATCTATCATGCCCCTTAATCCCCCACAACGCCACTTGGGGGCTATTTTCCCAAAACCCATCTCATAGCTGATATATACTCTATGAAACGAACGTATTTATCAAATATAAAGACTGTGCGTCTAATAGTTTAAAAATGGAAATAATTATCTATAACAGCCTCTAAGCCCCCGCAACGCCAATTAGGGATCAATTTTCACCGAACTTATTTTGTAGGGGATCTCTACTCAAGGAAAGGAATCTGTTTACCTAATTTCAAAATTGTAGGTCGAGTAGTTTAAAAATGGAAACTATTATTTATAACGCCCCTTAACCCCTCGTAACGCCCCTTACGATTCGAATTTCGCAAAAAATCCGTTCTTCGCTGATCTCTACTCCATGAAAGGAACATGTCTACCAAATTTCAAATATGTAGGTTGAATAGTTCGGGAGATATCGTGATTAGTCAATCAGTCAGTCAGTGAGTGAGTCGCTTTTCTCCTTTATATATATATATATATATAATATATATATATATATATATAGATTAACAAAGCAAGTGTTCGTTTTTATAAACGTTTCATTTTGCATTTTTTGTTTTAATTCTGTATGCAATATTTTACAGAAGTTGTCTTTGAACACTTGTCGATTCACAATTGTTCATATTTGAATTAATTTATACTCACATCCAAAATACTTATTTGTAACCAATAATAAATAACACCTAAACACCTAATATTGATAAAAAAAATTGTCTTGCTTTTTGTCGTAACGAGTCATTTAAAATTTTACTCTTATTTTCTTACTAAGAAAGAAAAGTTACGTAAGTTAGAGTTGTACTAGCATCACACACAATGCAGTACTCGAGGGATATTGAAGACGGTTCTTGTAATTTTCAGCTTTATTCAAGTCACAATGACGATACCTGAACTGGCACCCCCTCTCCAAATCATCACAATACAACAAAGGGGGGGGGACTTTGAGCTCGACATTTTTAGCGTGCATCAGCCACCCTACAAGGTGGGTCTTCAGTAGTACCAGGATCCCTTCGACACTTCTTGAAGCCTCTTCACTGCCGAAACTGTCACCATTTGCCTTGCACTTCAATTAATAGACTCCAATATGCCTCGTAAATACTGCATCTATACTGACAGCATGAGTGTCTCAGAAGCGCTTAAGGTGATATGGTACCCTAAAAATCATCAGACTATAGAAATTTTTTATTGGCTTATTTGATACCTCGAATCTTTATAAACATGCCTGCAAAATTTCAAAGCTTTACATGCATTTTTTATCAAGTAATGGAGCAATATTTGATGTTGGACAGCAACTACCACGCCCACATTTCAGATTATCCGCGAGAAAAGAGCCTGATAAAAATTGAATTAATTATTTTTCTCCCGCGCGTAAATGAGGCTGACATTATATATGCAGTAACAAATCTTTTTCAAGAAAGAATTGTGCAATTCAGGCAAAATCTCTAGTTTTGTGTATTGTTTATTGAAGAGCAAATGGATTTGGTCAAAATTTAAAAATTGTACGTGCTTTTTATGATATTATTAAGAATGAATTTAAAACTTCAAAACGGATTCTCCCAAAGCACAATTACTAAATGAGATTTTGATTATAATTAAAAATCTAATTCGCAAGAATAGCAAAACACTCTCCCATTTTTATATATTTGTTTTTGGTGGTGTATATCTATTCCATGTGTGTGAAATTCAACACTTTTATTATTAAAATATTTTAAGATATTTATTTAAACAAATGCACAGATGCAGTTCTTATATGTTGATATATTTTACCTATAAACTGTTATTTGATTTTGCTTTCATTCGTGTACAATATTTAACATGCGAAGGCTTTTAAAATCATGGAAATAAAAAATAAAGGCATAAACATCTTTTGTACATGTTGTGCATTAGCTCTGAGTATGGAATTAGCTCTGAAGTGTGTGTATTTATTTTTTTTATAATTATTAAGATAAAGTTTTATGAAATATTGATCTTTCATTCGTTTTTTTTTCTATATATTCATTATGGCAGTATACTGTTTAATTGTTCTACATTTGTGCAATTTTTTATGGTAAGTAATTTTAAATAAGCTAATTAACATTTCATAAAAGTTTCAGACTATTCGATGAATATTAAATTATGCTATTCATGGAATGAAAACTTCAAACTCATTTTTCTCCATGTTGAATTCTTGTACATATACTATAATTCAAGGCTTTTCTTCAAGGCTATCCCTAAGGCTTTTTTTAATAATTGAAGTATGGGTTTGAAATTTTTTATAAATGTTCTGAAACGTATGTTTTGTAAAACTGTTCATGGGATTAGCTTTAACATGTTTGGTACTTTTTCTAAAAAATTTCAAAATCAAAACTAATGTTTTTTTGAGAATTTTTGGAAGTTTAACTGTAAAAAAAATTAATAAAAAATTAAAGAGCAGCAGCAGAAAAAAAAACACATGCACACAATTTTATGTAGTATATTATAAGCTACTTGGAAAAAAATTTTTGAAAGAAAAGAAACATATTTAAAAAAGCCTTAAGAATTTAAAAAATGTTTTAAAAAGTTCACAAAATTTAAATTTTACAAACATTTTGCAACAAATTAAAAAATTTTGTATGAAATTATTATTAAATATTAACCTTTATAAAATACAATTAAAACCAAATATCAAATATTAAAAATAAAAAAAATTGTGAAAATAGTTTAATATCACCTTAAAAACTACAACGATCGGTGTCATCCAATGGTATGTAATATACTTTACCTCACGAGTAGACTGTACAACAAGGGTTTCGACATAGCATTTTACTGGCTACCAATTCACGTAGGTGTCATAGGCAACGAGCAAGCGGACAGCGCGGCTCGGTCGGCGACGTCCCATCTGTCAATAGCAGTTCCGCTTTCGGACATGAAGCGCATCATCTTACCTCCTATTTCAAGAGCCTGGCAGGAAACATGAAGTCAGAAGTTGGATAACAAGCTACATTCTATGAAACCTGTCATTGGTCTCCTGTAATGCCAATACGAAGAACCGATGTCAAACTGACTCGCCTTAGCATTGGTCATACTCGATTTACGAACAGGCATTTGTTGTTGAATGAGGATGCTCCTGAATGTCATTCATGTAAGATCTCATACGCTGTTTGTCACATTTTAATAGACTTTCCAGTTTCTAATCATTATTGTATCATATTTTTCTTTTTTCTTTATCCTTGTCTGATTTGGTGCAGGACTCCCACACCCCCACTTCTCTCTCTCTCTCTCTCTCTCTCTCTCACACACACACACACACACACACACACACACACACACACACACACACACACACACACACACACACACACACACACACACACACACACACACACACACACACACACACACATACACACACACACCAAAATCTACTCGATTTTATTTTCAAAATTGGTCTTTTGTATTTGAATTGGAATGTTACTATTACAACCCGAAAACTATGTTTTTTTGCATTATTAATATTTTAGAAAATGTTTGGCGCAGTTTAGCCAAAATTGTTTCGTGCGCCATAAACCTACACACTCACTCAAGAGGATAGTTTACTTTTTCTGTAAATTAATATAAGTAATGATTTAGTAAAGTGCTATATTGCATATACGCTTCCGTGTCAATATTTGCATATTCATTGCTTCTTTAGAAGAAAGATTGATTTTCCCCCATTATACTAGAAGAAAAATTATTAAAATAAATTTATTATAGTCTAGTAGAAATAAGCATGATCGATAAATCAAATGAATGAAAAATCGATAAATTGATTTTATATTGAGGGTGGCAAGATTTTATTTTGCCTGAGGGGGGAATTGGCAGATTCTTACTTTATGCTTCACAGCATTGAATTGAAAGTTTTGAACCTGCAGTTTAGTACACTGCTTAGTAAATAATGTTTCAATTTGCATATCATTTTACTGCTGCCATGAGGTAAATATTCCTAAGATGCAAAAAGGGTACAGCTCATAACCTCTACCTTACGCTTGGTAACGAGCATATCATAATATTATCCGTATCATAGAACAAAAAAAAAAAAAAAAAAAAAAAAAAAAACCAAAGATGTTTTTAAAAGGAATGAAGAACAGTCGTCATCTAATAAAAAAGAGAGAAAGAATCATTTCTTCGAAATGCAAAGAAAAAGAAGTTATCCGCAAATTAGCGGCAAGAACAAACTGCCCGTTTCACAACTCCTTCTTAAACACATTCAAAGTAATTTTTAGTCTTTTCTGCTTTACCGGAATCAAAGTGTTCAGTCATTCTAAAACTAGGGATATCAAAAGCTTTAAAGTGAATCCAGGTGAATTTTTAAGATGCCGATTAATTTGTTTCATCCAGAACGGTTGCAAATACACCGTCTACATCGGGCTGTGTGTAAAGATTTCAGTTGGTATTGCAATGATTCACTACAAAGAAGGAGAGGAAACCAGGAGTCTGACTCACAGCTTTATAGCTCTACTAACATTATTATTTTACGCATCAGTTAATAGAAGACGACAAGCAATGTGGCAGATTACAGACACCCTCAATCAGTCATTAAATAAGGTTATACATTGTACTCGCAAGGTAAAGATACATGCATGGATTGCATACATAATCCTGATGCAAATTTTAATGATTATTTGGATCACGCTACGTTATTTGTCAGAGAGTTACATAGATGTGATTCAGAAAATTGCCTCCTATTCAATGAATTCCTCAATATACTACTGCAATCTGTTTCTTGGCATTGTTCTGACCTTCGCTTCTATAGTACCGTGCATTGTTCTTTCCCTCTTTACTCTGTACTACATTCTCACGTGCTGTTATATTCGAGTTCTCTTAGAACACGTACTTGAAAGAATAAAGGATGATTTCATTCTCGAAGACATGGGAAGGTTGTTAGTTGAATATGAAGATATTGCTATATGTATGAGGAGCATGGACGAACATCTGTCACTCCCTGCCTTTCTCGCAGTTTTCTTCACCATGACTGGATTGTTTTGGGGTGGTTACAGAATTGCATTTAATTCTGGTACGAGTAAGAATTATCTCCTTTCCTTGATAACTCCCCTTATATTTTACTTATCAGTTCAACTTCTGATCATGGTGTCTGCATCTGTCACAAACGAATTGGCAAACAAAGTCAAACAGGCCATGAAGTGTTTACCTTTTCAAAATGCCAACCAGGATCCTAATAGGATATTTAAATTCAAAAAGGATTTGAATCACAATGATTCTTTGACTTTATGGAATATTTACGTGATGGACAGGTCTTTAGTTATCACAAGCATCGGTACTCTTTTGACGTACGGAATTTTAATTGGTACTTTGGGAAAAAATGCTTGAAATAGGGGGAAAAAATTAAGTAATTTTTTGTGATAAACCTAATTTGTTACTGTGATGGAAATATTTTGGTTAATGTGTGTATGTATGTTTTAGACGTAATTAAAAAGAATAACCTACTTACTACAAATCCTGATATAACTTTGCCTATTACAGGTAATAAATTATAATATTTTTGACAAAGAAAAACCTTTTTTTATTATTAAAACACCTTTTTGGAATAAAGTATTAAATCCGGCTTTGGACTTACTAATCCGTCGTTTTTCTTGTGATGAAGGAGCAAAATGCAGAGTGTATTACGGAAGACAACATGATATTAGGCATTTCTTTAAAAATAGTTGCCAAGTCCGTAACTTAATTTTCATTCCAGACAACTTTATGTCTTCTTAAAATATTTTTCTGAGGTGTCTAGTTAGTAAATTACACCACACTACGTATTCATTAATTTTCATTTTCATGTAGTAAATGCTCTCTGCCTTCATAAAGTACGCACTTTTTCTTTGTTTAAGAGAGTTTGGGTAGTTTTTTACCTGCTGTATTCTCAAGCAAACAGTGCAAGTGCAATACAACATTGTATGATGAAACACACACGTATTTATTATCTTATAATGCCATTCTCGATAACTCGGCATTCTCACAAACCCGGCTTCTTTCCATTCCACGTTAGTCCGAGTTTTCTGTGCTCTATTGTATAACTAAATAATCAGTTTTTAAATAAATTCAATGAATTAAACTTTATTTTTATGTATCATTATTAATATTTTGAGTTATTTATATATTGGAACGCATCAAAATTCTTATAAAGTGATTCAAGTATCTAAGGATCTCAATCTGGCCCAGTCTATGTGGCCGTGGTAGCTTAGTGGTTATGGTTTCGAACTCATGACCGCTGTATCACGGGTTCGAGCCTTGTGCCTTTGAAGGGTCGCCGTTTAGAGGAGGCTGATGAACAAAAAATCTGTTGAGGATCAACGTCCTCTCATTAACGCTGTGTAGGGTACTTTTATGCTAAAAAAGGTCCCAAGTGTGACTGGATTCTGTTCATCGAATGCAACAAATGGTTGCACGAAGATTGCAATGATAATCATTTGTACTGAATGAAATGACTTGGAGGCTATCATTCAAACCTGTACTGTTATTATTTTTGGCAAACTAATTATGAAAGATTTTAATTTTTTTGGTTTTTCTATAGTTATATTGTTACTTCATATTTTATTTTGTAACGTTTGCTTTATTTTTTTATTTACCGTTGAGGTGTTGCATCTTACTCCATGACTGGTGGCATCTTTCCCCCTTTATGGAAGAACATGCCACAATTAAAGGAATTTTTTTTAAATTCAATTTCTTATTTATTTTCATACTAAAGAGAGAATTAACTTGTATAAATAACCAATTAAATATTGAAAAATAAAGTGTATTTTTTTGCACGGTCTTGTCATTTCAATCTTCAATGTACTAATTGAAACATCATTAAGTGTGGCAACTCCACCCGATTTAACTTTTTCTGTTTTTATCATGTGTGAAAGCTGCTTCTCAAAAAAAGTTAAAATGTTTCACATATGCGTAGTACAAAATACAAGATACGCCAAGGTACTTCAGTGTTGCAAAAATATCTCCCTTGTCTATTACTAAGTCAACCGATTTCACAATGTACATAAAGCGATTTCGAAGAATCATTTGATATTTTTGTCTTCCTTATGCTCAGTCATAATATGAGGAATAGCGACTTTTTCTAATGCCAAATTCTGTTATAAACCAACACCTTTAACTGTACAGCATCTTTTAATTTTTGTTTTCAATGCTTCTAAATTTTGAATATTCTTTTTTAAAACAAGAATTCCACATTTACATGTTCCTAGAAATCCCCTCCCCAAAAACCCCCACATAATAATGTATTCAGATTATCATAGTTTTTTTAATTAACATGAACTTTGAAAGAGATTTTTATTCTTTTCTTTAAACATTAATTTTTTTAATGAAAGACAAATATTATTTAGAGGAAGCGCACTTTAAATCAGGAAGTAAACATGTTTTAAGAAGCGTCCTCTGCGGGTTTTTTCTAACAAGAAAACTGACTCTTGCAAATGAAAGACTGATTTAACTTGCACCAAACACTTCATTGGCAAGAAGACCCAAACAAAGCTATACACACGGATAAATGCTTTTAAAGTCACTGATACTGGAGAAAAATATATAAATTAATGGCTACCTTCTTTTAAAAAAGATGAGAAAAAAGGTGCTTCTCCTTTAAAACCATACCGAACATTTTCGATGACAAAATGGCGCATTAAGACAATTCAGGATTAAGTATTTCTGGGGAATGGTGATGGAAGAAAACTATGTACTCTGAAACAGCACATAGATTTGGATGTAGGGATAATTATTAGTCCTATATAAAAGAAATGATACTCATTCATTGTACCTTAAATGCTATTTGAAAATTTTACTGGTTTAAATGATCAGCGCCAAGCTGGCATGATCTCCGCAGGTGCGTCAATTTTTATGGTCTCTGGAAAAATGCGCAAGTGACCAGATACTCATATTCCGATCGACATCTCAAAAGACTGTTCAACTTTGTTAACCGCGATTTTCATACTGAAATTAAATATTTATCTAAATATTTTGGTGTTCATTTATGTACACGAGAGGAAAATAAGTTTTTTTTTAAACAGATAGCTTATAATTAGTAATGTTTAATTTTTTTCTTTTTAAACAGGTTTTTTTTAAGATCACTTTAAATTATTTCCATCTGAACAATTTCATCTGAACTACAATTTAAAAAAATTTGTGCAAGTGATTTTAGTGTAGAAATTTTTTTTAAGCTTTTTAATCATAATATTCTTACATTTTTTTCTTTAAAATTCTAATTGTATCTAAAAAACAGTTACAGAAGGTTATCTGTTTTACAATACTTAAAAATTACAAGATATTTTGTTTGAAACAACTCAAATATTTCATTTTTAAAAACTTTACCATTCATTTTAAATTACTTCCATCTGATTGGTTTAAATTCATGGAATGCGATTGTTTAAGCAAATTTCACCAGTTTGTCTTTGGATTTTATGAAGTGAACTCTTATCAAGTGTTTCTCAAAAAAATTGCTTGTGTAATTGCTACTGACGATTTGAAATCAATTTGTTTTAATTAATTTATCATTCCTTTCTCTTTTAATTTGACTTTGTAGCTTTTTAAGTGCCTTTATTTATATTTATTAGATTTATTTTTACTTGTTGGCGTTACATCATGGCTGCTACTCAAACTTTGAGCTAGTCTTTCATTTCAGATATGGACTGGAAGGACACCGAGGTCCGCATGGAGGAAATGGAGTGGAATCCCATATGTACCCACGACAGCGAACCCATGGACTGGGAGGATATCCCTCAGATAAGAGCCTCCATAATGTCCAAGGTAAGCGAACCTGTAGAGTTTAACATTCCTTTGCAGGATGAGGCAGCTCTTCCAGCGTCGAAGAAAGTAAGCCCACTTCGTAATTTTACCTGTTTGCTGGAAAATACTACTCCCCCACAACCTAAAATTGTCAGTGTGCCCTTAGAACCTAAGTCTAATCCTTCTTTACAAGTGACACCACCAACTCCCCGAAAAGTGAGTCCCTTTACTTCCGAGTTTATTCGGCACAAAATTGGCCAAATAAACTCGCCGCAGGTTGTGGGGGAGTAGTATTTTCCAGCAAACAGGTAAAATTACGAAGTGGGCTTACTTTCTTCGACGCTGGTAGAGCTGCCTCATCCTGCAAAGGAATGTTAAACTCTACAGGTTCGCTTACCTTGGACATTATGGAGGCTCTTATCTGAGGGATATCCTCCCAGTCCATGGGTTCGCTGTCGTGGGTACATATGGGATTCCACTCCATTTCCTCCATGCGGACCTCGGTGTCCTTCCAGTCCATATCTGAAATGAAAGACTAGCTCAAAGTTTGAGTAGCAGCCATGATGTAACGCCAACAAGTAAAAATAAATCTAATAAATATAAATAAAGGCACTTAAAAAGCTACAAAGTCAAATTAAAAGAGAAAGGAATGATAAATTAATTAAAACAAATTGATTTCAAATCGTCAGTAGCAATTACACAAGCAATTTTTTTGAGAAACACTTGATAAGAGTTCACTTCATAAAATCCAAAGACAAACTGGTGAAATTTGCTTAAACAATCGCATTCCATGAATTTAAACCAATCAGATGGAAGTAATTTAAAATGAAAGTTAAAGTTTTAAAAAATGAAAGAGTTGAGTTGTTTCAAACAAAACATCCTGTAATTTTTAAGTACTGTAAAATAGATAACCTCCTGTTTCTGTTTTTTAGATACACTTAGAATTATAACGAACAAAATGTAAGAATATTATGATTAATAAAGCTTAAAATTTTTTGTCTACACTAAAGTCATTTGCAAAATTTTTTTAAATTGTAGTTTTTATATAATTGACTTTAAAGAAAACCAGTACTTTTTGGAAACACAGCGGGATATCATAATCATAATTTAAAGCGAGTCTGGTCCAATTTTGAATGGAAGCTGACGCAAGTCATATTTTTTTTATTTTAAGCTTGTATGTTGTATCTGATGCTGATGAGGGTCCTGATTTAAGGTTGATTATGGGTACCTTGCGTTATCTAAAATGACTAAGCTTGTCTTTGAGTAGATGTGTTAAATTGCTGTATCTGAGATTAACAAATACAAGGAATAATCTAATTTAAAATAAATGCCGTAAATAAAATGTATACGATGTAGTATGTGACATGATTTTAAATATACTAATACGCTTGTATTCAATGCTGAATATACAAAAATATGAGTGTACTTCTTAATTTCCTGAAGCCTTTTGTTGTTTTTGAGGTATGCATATTGAAATATTTCTCTTACGAATTGTCCCTTCTTAAATCAACCAGCATTTTCAATAAGGAATGAAATTTTAATGCTGGGGGACAATCGGCCGTCTTGGTGATATTCTTTGGAACTTATCTCTAATATATATGTGGGAATCTAACCGAAATCTTCCGAAAAATTTAGATCCTTCAGATTGCGGGGTTTTTATTTGGCGAGGTGTCTAGGGGTTTTTACGGTGTATGGATTAACTTTGAAATATATAGTAGACAAAATAGTTTAAAGAAACTAAATAATTTATTACAAGTTATAGGAAAGTATTTACATGTGGAATATTTACAAAAAAAGGAAATTAAGACATGCAGACATTTAAAAATATAGGAACATTTATAGGCAGACATTAATATAGGATGGATAGATAATTCCTTTTAGGAGGACGTTAGAAATTAAATAAAACTCATTATGCGATGTGTAGGTGACTTACTGCCAGTTGTGGTGAAAGGAGCGCGGACGCGCTGATACGATGCTTACTAGTCGATGGTTAGTGGGCCTCTGACGAAACCAAATCGAGTCAGCGTTTTAATAAGCATGCTAGATGGCGTTGCTGTGGAATGTGGTGTTTGACTGAAATTGCCGTCCTCTGCTAAGGGATAATCTAACCTTTTACAAAAAGAAGTTATATGGGATATCCTACATATATATATATATATATATATATATATATTATATATACACACACACGCAAAGGAAGCTTGTAATTGCATTGTATTATTACAATTTCAATTTAATCAGATTTTTAAGATTTTGGTAAGATAACACACATGTTTGTGAATTATTTAAAAATAAACTTTGACAGGAGACTATGAAGTACTCTAACTCTTTTGGAATAAAAATGCACACGTTTTATATCACCCGTATAACTTCGTATATTAGTTAAAAAGGGACATGACTCCTTGGGATTGACATTACTCCAGGCCAAGTGTGTTTCGATTCATTTCGAAATATTTTTCAAGAACAGAGCATGGATACTCGAAACAAAAGCAATTCTGTGCATTGAAAAAGGATTTCTATTTATATATATTTTTTATATATAGTTATATCTTATTTTATGTCATTTAAGTAAATTCACCGAATGTTTTTTTCGCTTCAGCTACCATCATAAAAAAAAAAAAAAGTAAATTTTTTTTGATAAATATAAATTATGTTATTTCAAAAAAATATTCCTTAAATCAACAGGTAAAATACTTTGGTACTTACGCAATATCTCGTCAATCATTTTCGCCTAATCAAAAATCAACGCTAAATGCCTTAATTTACAGCTAATGAATCTTTTACGCTCATGTTCGGACTCAATACCTTATTTATTAGTACTTTTTTCCTTTTCGTATTAGATGCAAAAAATGATTCAAATTTTGTATTTACTTTCTCAGAAAAAAAAATGGGATAGAGTATTTCTGGTTAAGAGGTAATTTTTTCAGAGTAAGATTGGTACTTAAGCAGCAGAATTTGCGCCCCTCGAAGCAAGCCATGACAAAACAAAAAGACATTTACGTGTTTTATTAGGAAAAAAAAAAGATTTTGGTGAAAAATAATGGAATTTGCGTGAAGCTAATTTGGCTGTGGTGACGTTAATACGTAAGTATCAATATTTAGACGGGAAACTTATAGGCGACAAAATGATTGACGCAAGTTAAATGATATGCAACCCAACCTTCTGATATTATGAGAAAAAAATACTTCTATACCTATATATAGACCACAGAAGTTCCCAAACTTTTTGTCTCATGGACCACTTGCAATGTTTTTTTGTGGTTTAGGTAGACCCATCCTTACTTAATATTAAATTTTTGCAAATTTATCAACTTAAATGTTCCTTTTTGGCAATTGCTATAGAGCTACTTACTTTGAAAGACAAATTTCTAACTGTAGTGGAGTGTAGCGTTTAAAACTTAAACTTAAGAAACACATGCTAATTAAATTTAAATTTAATAAATAAAATAATTGTTACATAAGTTGTAGATGAGTTAGTCGCGAATAATATATGGGATAAAATAAAAATATTATTTAAAATTAATTCATCCTTTTAAATTGATTAAAAATAACAGAAGGGAAATATTTTCGACCGTAAGCTTTTTATTCGTGTTCGTTCATCATTCATATTCTTACATCAGCCGCAATATTGGCAACTCTTTTTGTTGCCAGATCAGAAGAATCAAAGTTACAAAAACAAAGATAATATATAAATAGACATGCAACATTACTCCTTCCCCAGTAACATAGTTACGATACAATATGCAATAAAAGTGGTAAAATTTTAAATTGACATGCAATACATACAAATAAGGGTAAAAATACAACAATGAGAATCGTATAAAATAATATACAACTAATTTCTGTAACGGGCTGGAAACGTTATGTGTCTACCAGAGCGTGTTGTTGTTTTTTGGACATCTTTTTCCAGCAAATCTGGTGGCTGTTTTTCAATTTTTTTGTGCACAACCAGTTTTTTGTCAGGTGGAGTTGGTGCACGTTCTGATTGTTTGAGATGATCAGGATTATCACCATCAGTTAACAACAAATATACAGGTTTCAATCTGTCTACAGATATATTGATGTCCTTGCCTTTAATTGTCACAGTAAAATATTTGTCGTATCTTTCTGCCACTGGGAACGGTCCACCGTAAGGAGGTTCAAGTGGTTTTTTTACTCTGTAAACACGTATGAACACGTGTGTACTGGTATGCAAGTCTTTATGGACAAAGTGTTTTTGAGAAGGTTGTTGGCGAGTTTTCAGTGGTTGTAACTGATCCATTTGTTTCTGTAATTCTTCTGGAAACGTATCTGTGTCCAAGATGTTTTTCGGTTTCTCGAAAAATTCTCCTGGTAATCGGATAGTTTGTCCGTAAACCATTTGTGCAATGGTGTAATTTGTGTCACCACGTAGAGCCGATCGTAATCCTAACAATACCGTTGGTAAAGTCTGTGTCCATTTAACTGAGTTATGTGCTCCGATGGCTGCTTTTAAAGTGCGATGGATTCTTTCAACTTTTCCATTACATTGTGGATGATAGGCTGTTGTTGTGTTTACTTTAAATCCACAAACAACACCTATGTTTTTAAAGAGCTCAGATCTAAATTGAGTACCTTGATCTGTTATCACACGGTATGGCATTCCCAAGCGACAAATCCAGTAATTATAAAATTCTCGAGAAACCGTTTCTGCCGTGATATTTGATAAAGGAATAACCTCTATCCAACATGTGAAGCGGTCAATACAAGTAAGGCAGTTTATTTTTTCCTTCTGATACAGGAAATGGACCTATGATGTCAATATGGATGACACTGAATCGATCATTTACTTCTTGAAAAATGGCAATTTGTGAATGTGTATGTCTATTAATTTTATTCTTTTGAAAATGGATACAAGATTTTGCCCATTGATTGACATCTTTTCGAATGTTTAGCCAAATGAATCTGGAAGCTATTTGTTTAACAGTAGATTTTACTCCAGGGTGAGCCAAGCTGTGAATTTTTTTAAACATGTAGATTTGAAAAGGCTGAGGTATAAATGGACGAATATTTGCAGTTGAAATGTCACACCAAAGTAATTTACCAGAGTCGAGAGGATATTGTTTGAAATTTAAGGATGCTTTCAAGCGCAGTTTATTAAGTTCTTCGTTATCAACCTGTGAATCAGCAATTTTATCGTAATCTATTTCAGAGACAGATTCAATTCTGGACAATGAATCTGCTACTATATTTTCTTCTCTACTAACGTGACAAATATTTGTTGAAAATTGTGATATGTATTGTAAATGACGTAATTGTCTAGGTGATGCTTTTTCATTTTTTTGTTAAAAGGCATATGTAATTGGCTTGTGATCAGTATAAATAACAAAATTTCGCCCTTCAAAATGTTCAAATTTTTTGACGAATAGAGATAGATTCCTAATAATTCTCTATCATAGGTACTGTAATTTTTTTGTGCATCAGTTAATTTTTTAGAAAAAAATGAAATTGGTTTCCAATTTCCAGCTTCAAACTGCTGTAATACTGATCCTATTGCAAAATTGGAAGCATCAGTAAATAAAACCAATTGTAAATCAGGGTCAGGAAAGCTTAATAAAGTAGCATGTGCTAGATCTTGCTTACATTTTTCAAAATTTTCTTTTGCTTCCTCTGTCCAAAGAATTTTTGTCTTGTCATTCTTTTTTGAACCCTTTAAATACTCGTGAAGAATAGCTTGATTTTTAGCAGCATCTTTTAAATATCTTCTATAAAAGTTAATGAGTTCAAGGAAGGTTCTCAACTCACGAATTGTTTCGGGTAATTTGTATGATAAGATTACATCTACTTTCTCTGGAAGTGGCTTAGATCCTTCGGGTGTTATCAAGTATCCCAGAAATTCTAGTTGAGTTACTCCCAATGTTGATTTTGAGATATTCACTCGAAGACCATATTTTTGTAGACGATCAGACACAAGTTTCAAATGAGTTTTATGTTGTTCTTCACTGTCATAGGCTATTAGAATGTCATCCAAGTATGGAAAAACAAATTCTAATCCAAATAATACTTCATTGATACTTCTACTCTGAAAAGTAGATGGGGCATTTCTTAACCCGAAGCTCATAACATTAAACTCAAATAAGCCAAATGGTGTTATTATGGCTGTCTTTTCCTTGTCTTCCTCAGCAATGGGGATTTGAAAATATGCCTTGAATAGGTCAATTTTGGAAAATATTCTTTTTCCCTTTAAAATGTGATGAAAATCTTCAATACGTGGAATTGGATAATAGTCAGGAATGGTTTGAGCATTTAAACGTCTATAATCACCGCATGGTCTAATACTTCCATTTTTTTTTTTCACTAGATGCAGTGGGCTAGCCCATGGAGATTTCGAAGGCCGAATGATATCATTATCTAACATAAATTTAAATTCTCGTTTGGATATTTCTAATTTCTTAAAATACAATTGACGAGCTTTTGAGTACACCGGTGGGCCTTTAGTAGAAATATAGTGTTTGACATCATGCTTCGTATTAGTAATTAATAAATTTGGTTTCATTAAATCTGAATATTGTGATAATATATCAGAAAATTTTGATGATTTATCCATTATGTTAATTTTATTTTCTTGCAAAATAAAAGAAATTTCAACTTTAACAGGAAGGTTAGTTATCCATCTATTAATTGTTTATTTCGGATGTCAATTAACAAGTTAAATTTATTTAGAAAATCAGCACCAATTATCCCTTTATCTACCTTAGCAATAACGAAAGGAAACTGGAACTCACGACGCAGCCCTAGATTTAAAGTTAAAATTTTATGACCAAAAGTTGGTATATCCGAGCCATTTTTGCTGCATAAAGCTTAAAAGAATCACAAATTTTATTTTTGCACGAGGCAAGAATTATTGATAAATCAGCACCACTATCAACAAGAAAGCGTAAACCGGTGTTTTTGTCAGTTACAAATAAACGGTAATTACGGCAATCTTTATATTCTGCAGCAGGAGAGCTTGCCGCTAAATCTACTGCTTTTCCAAGTTTTCCGATGCCTTATTCCAGGAACATAGACTCTTACATTTATTAGGATAACACTTATCACCAAACATGAAGTGGAAATAACAATATTTTCCATTTGGGTTAAAACGCTTACGAGATCGACTGCGACTTCTATTTCGTGTTTGACTGGAATTTCTAAATTCGCTTCTTGATTTTCTTCTGGGGATGTATAATTCTGAAATCTGTTTTTCCAAAAGGCTTACTTTTTCAAGAATATTTTTCATAGCAGAATTATCTGCAGTAGCAGAATAAATTTCTGGCGATGAATTTATTTCAAAAATTTTATCTGCCATAACAGACGAATTTTCTAAATTTTCCGAACTAACAATTTCGGCTATACTGCGCAGTATAGCCGATTGCCTTTGCCGTATATGCCTTTGGCGCAGTATAGCCGATTTCGGCTATACTGCACCAAACATTTGTTTTAATATCTGTGGTCTAGACGGGAAGAGGAAGAAAGAATGAATTGAATGACAAGAAAGAGGGTCGAAAATAGAGAAGGATCACTAGGGTACCCCGGGTTTGTGAAGCCCGTGTTTACCAAAGACAGTAAACCCCGTGGGAAAAGGAAAAGATCACTAGGGCACCTCGGGATTGTGACACCCGTACTCACCTAAAGAAGGTGAGCCCCCTGAGGGGAGAAATTTTTGACATCAATCTTACAGTTTTAATCCTAAATCTCTTCAGTTATAGCGTAATGCCCAGTCTTTTTCTTTCTTTTTTTTATTTTGGCAACTGCGCTGAAACTCCTTCACAAGGAAAAAAAAATTTAAATCTTTTTCACTATACTCCATAATTCGGGATGCATAACAGTTATGTCTTTTTGAAGCCAAAATTGTTGACATGCATTTCTGAACTTTACTGTAAGATCTCCGCTAGTGCCTATTCCGATCCGTTCCTCTTATAATATGACATTTGCTGTTTTTGTCAAAGTAGTGTTGAAGCCCATTTATAATTGAACTTTTTTATTACTGTGTCTGCAGTGAATATTCTGTATTGGATAAAATCGTCCATGATTATGTTTGCGACAGATCGAATAAAATAATCGATGTATTAAAGATCAAAGATACTTAGACATACTCGATACGTATGTATTAATCTCCGTAATGAAATCAAATTTAAACTTAGTTATTTATAAATTTTACTTATACATAAAACATCTATAAAATTTTTATAAATTGACGTATTGATCGACGAACTAATACATAAGTGTGGCAAAAGATTCTTAATTTTTTTTGTTATACCAAGTTATACCAAGTAATTCTGGTGTCAAAAAAAGAGTCAAACCAAATTAACAAGAGTTATCCCCGAGGAAATATTTTAACACAAAATGCGTGAAATATGACTTAAGGACAGATTGATTGATTGATTGTTTGATTTTATGGCACAAGAGTCAAGTTAGGCTAGGATGCGCTAAACAATGATTTAAAAGGTACTAAAATTTTGAAAACTGTTTCTAAATCATACATAATTTGAAAATGTTAGATCATGCTCAAACTGATTTAACAAAATTTCACATGGAAAATATAATTTAAAAATAATTAAATAGTAATATTAAAATTTCCATGATTTTTGCAAAGTAAATAAAGTAATTCATGTATAAGAAGATCATATTACTTTACAGATTCTGTAAAAAATTATATTTGATATAAGTAACCAATTGAACGTAGAAATTCAAACAGAGGAATAAGGGAATTTTCCCCAACCAAATCAGATAAAGATAAAACTGATGTACGAAAAAAAAATGATGCGATGATGATTAAAAACTTGACAATCTATTAAAATGTGATGAACAGAGTAAGAGATTTTGTATGAAGGACATTCTGAGTATTCTCCCCAGATAAAAGATGCCTGTGCGTAAAACGAGTATGACCAATGCGAAACCGAGTCAGTTTGACATCGTTTCTTCGCATCGGCATTACAGGCCAAGATCCAATGATAGGTTTCACGCAATGCAGCTTGTTATCTGTTTGTAAATTCCATGATTCCTGCCAGGCACTATCAATACGATGCTGAAAGACGCGTTTCATGTTACAAAGGGGACCTGGGATCAAGCTGTATATATTAGAAGTGAGAGAAGGAAGGACAGCCCTCGAGGAACAACAGGTAGCTGACCTCCAAGTGGTGTTTGTTCCTCGGGCAACGCTGCTATCCGACGAATGGAAAGCAGCGGCTGACTGGCTACTTTTAAATGAGAAGTGTATTTCTATCACAGAACACAGTGTTAATAAGATTTTAAAAATTTCACTTTCGAACTAAAATACAATTTCATGAATCATTCAGCATGATACAAATAGGTTTTAGTGGTAGCTAGTTGCATAATTTAATCCATCCAGGGTTAATGGTGAAGTATAAAAAAAAAAAGGGTGATTAATACAAAATTACTATTTAACTAGTTTCAGTAATATTATTTATAAATAGAATAGTATGCTAAACATTTATAGGTTGTTTTTTACTTTTATAGAGCAGAGGAGGGTAAACAATGGCCAACAATTTCTTTGTGCCCTCAAAAGATAGCCAGAAAACCAAATACACAGAAAAGACTCTATATATTTAGGTAAACACATAGTTGTGAGCATTTTTCCTTGTATGAAGACCAACAAGAGTAAATATAGATGCAAGTTGACTGTCATTAATTTGTAAGCTGTGATAAGAATTTCAACAAGCCATCTAATTCCCGATTCAAACCCTTAATTTTTGCGGACGTGTACACACGTCCTGCTTTGCTTGTGCGTTTAGTGCCCTGGACGTGTATACTCGTTCATCCAAAGGACGACTTTTTACATTGTACTGCTCTGTTTAAAACTAGTCTTACGGCTTTGGAACAATAAAACTACATTGACAACGTTTTCAAAGAATTTACTTACTTCGGAGAAGAGGTGGGGAATGAATTTGAAGAGGAATATTCCAAGGACGATAAATTTCATAGCTAAGCAGAATTTCCTGTTTTTTCGTTTGCTTTTACTGTCCATTTGCTCTCATTTTCGCTTACTGTATGAGATAGTGTGTTTGTCCAAGAAAAAATATTCGCCCTGAATCTCTCTATCAATTTACTGGACGTGATGGTTTTTATGTGTTCAGCTCCGTTTCAGAATATATCACACATCAGATAAGTTATAATTTTTTATTAATATTGTAACTCTAGACATTAAATTTTGTATTTTTATTTTCTTCATCCTTTTCTTTTTTTCCTATTATTAAGTAAAAGTAATTAATTTTTAGGTTGAAAACATGCCCCCCCCCCAATAAATCGCCTAACAACGTGCGCGTGGGGGAAAAACGGTGGCACTGAGGGGAGAATTTCGTAGCTTTTTCTCTCGGCAGTTAAGGGTTTAAGAAAGTTGTAGAAAAGTGTGATAAACTAATTCAGTCTCATTAAACCGATTTAACAATAAAATGTGCTTTCAGCTACAGATATGAAACTAGTGTAATGTATAAATTGAATAAAACTACCAATATGTTATTTATCTCAAAAAAACTTTTTATGGCGCAAATTTTGCCTTTACTGGGAAACAAAATTAACAAATGAATGCAATCATTTTAAAAAGCTGCGGCCTTCTTGTATGCTCCATTTCCACAATGTGGCTTTCGCGCCAAGAACAATTACCCAGCCCTGATACAGAGAGACTACACCCAGAATCAATTTCTTAATGGATAATAGTTAGCCTCCCTCCCTGCAAAATCAAGTTTTGGGCCTCTAGATTTCCGGGTTAGGGGTGAACGCTACACCATTGCTTAGAACTGTCTGTTAGATTGATCGATCACCTTAGCCCAGCGTTTCTCAAAATGTGGGGCGCCCCCCCCCCAGGAGGCGTGACAACCTTACGACGGGGACGTGAGCACAGTGAAAAGTCGTAAGCAAAATATTTTTTTAAGAAATTATTAATTTACTGAAAGTAAACAAACAGAATACATTCTGACATAATAAAAAATACAATACATATTTACTCTGATATAATAAACTTATAAATACATCAGGACTGCACGCAATGTATTTCATAATTTAACAATACTATTTGAACATGTTTAATAATTACCAGTGTCCCCAAGGGCTTGTGATATTTTAAATTATATACAAAAATTAACACTTATCTTGATAATTTGTACGGTTTATAACTAATCCTTTAACTGCAGATAAAAAGTTATGTGATTTGCTCCCCAATGTCACCATTTTCCACATAGGCACTCCTATGTGATGTATGGGGGGGGGAGAGAAATAAATAAGCGAATCCTCTGAAATAAGTAAATCCTTCGCAAACACACACTGTCAAGGTCTTTTTATTGCATTCCAAAGCCTTCGAAATAATTTTATGGATAGCTGTGCACAGAAAAGACGTATATATACGTCCAAGGCAGAAGACGCTTTGAGTGAACGAGACGTTTATATACACATGGATCACTTGAAGAGTTTAAAGTCGTATTGTAGCTTTAACATCTAAGTATAGTAGTATTGAATTCAATACAGTGTTATTGTTAGGAAGGGGGTCGCGATAAAAATTATGATTTAATATTAGGTCACAAACATTTAAAGTTTGAGAAGCACTGCCTTAGTCTTGTCTTCTCCCTAATCTGTTCTGTTACATGAAACAAAAACCACGCATTGGGAGGAGACGCACTCATGTTGACTTGTGTCACTATGTGAGAGTGGGATTAACTCAATGACTGGAATATGTTGTATCACTAAAAACTTAAATGCCTACATATTTATATAATATGAAATATAGATATTGAGTTTAATGTTGGGCAGTAGTGTAAAACGGAGAAGATTAGTTGTATAGATACTTCCATGACCACCATTTTCTCATGATCTCTCAACAATCAAACATGCTTGGAAAGTAACTGGATGTTGCTGGCATACTTTACCAGCATCATTTCGCAAGACGAGATGGGGTAAAGGATTTACAGTGAATGCAAAGCCATCTTTTAGAGGACATCCTCCAGTATTGATAATTTGCCTAGATGTTCTGTTTTGTGTATCGCTGATCAAGGTGGTAGCATTACCTAATGAGTTGATATTTTCCCCACTCTATGTGATAAGTTCAATTTCGAAATAGATCCAACTCATAAATCGTTGGTGTATGTCTGTGTTTGTGAAATTACATCCCTTTCTGGCTGATCATCGTCACGATCTTGTAGCCGACATTTCACTTTAAACCCTAGTGCGTAGATAGAGTTCCAGATAAGGTGTCATCCTCGCCACTTGACCTTGTTTCAAAACTACGCGATCCGTTTCCCTTCAACCCGTGTTGCTTTATAGTGTGACAATAATAAACACTCACTTCCTTCCTGTTTGTTTCTTGGTATCATATTTTAAATACAAAATAGTGTATAGCACATTCGTTATTAAGATAAATAAGTGACAATAAAGTTCTTTTTGTAGAAATTATATTTCTAGATATACTTTCGACACAGTGAAAAATCATCCAAATGTTTTTCTTAATTACTGTATTCAAAATCAGTAAATGATTTTTCTCGCTATTATTTTTGCCGTAATGAATAATGAAACCCCCTTTCAATTACATGTGTAAAGTAAAAGAAAATAAAAATATATGAAAACTCGGATCTCCCATTTTTCATCACAGCCTAGTGCTTTATTGAATAAGCGTTCAAACTATCAATTTTAAAATATTTTATAATTTTATATACTAAAATATATATATTATTATTAATTATATTTTATTATTTTATATATAAATTTTATTATTTTATTTATTTTAATGCTTCCTATATTAATATAAAATAGATATGTAATAAAGAGAGACTTTCAAGCTTTCTTTCTCGGAAAGGCCCACAACTCATTAAATGTGACTGAATATTTTAAGTTTTAAATGAGTTTTAGAGTACTGAGAAAAAGAGAGAGTTCCACAACAACTCATATTTATTAACTTAATTTTTTTATAATTTAATAATAAATTTTATTCTAAAATACATATCTTCTTGCATTGAATATTCATTGCAATTAACTTATTAAGCAACCATAGAAACATACTTTTAAACAAAAATATGAAAGGAACAGAAAATATGGAAATTTTCTGAATAAATTAAATTTTGAAATAGACAATATATTGTAAATAGTTAATAAGCACTCTAACAAATAAGAGATGCTTCAATTCAATTGCTTGAATAAGTTTTAATAACAGTCATAATCCTGATCTATTACTACTTCAGCAAGTGAAATAATCATTTTAAACTATATGTTTCTATGCACTTATTCACTGATTTCTATTACTACCAACACACAGTTGAACTCAAACAAAAGGATTTAAATAGGGTTGGTACTTAAGTGAAAATTGTACATTATTAAGGGTTAATAAACAGACAGGATAAAGTTGTAGCTTTAACAAATCGTTAGTTCGTGATATTTTTTCAAAAAGCACTACATTATCTATTTTCAGTTTAAAGAAAACACGTTCGTTAAAATGTTTAAACTCGTAAGGAAAACTACAAATTTACGCAGGAAGAGAATATTTTTTCAAAAAGGTGTTGACGTAAAAACAAATGGGAATGATTTATCAAACAATCGCAAAATTGAAATTACTCACGGAATGCCAGAAAAAATTTACCATAAAGTTGAAAACCGCTTTTTGAGGGAATTTCGTCTGTTTTTCATTCTACTTCAAGTATTCGGAATTAAAACGCCACATCATTCCTTTCAAACTAAGCAGATGACGGAAGTTAGAAAGACGAAATTAATTTCCTCTTACATTGCTTCTATCAGATATATTTTTATTCCCATCTTCTGCTTAGGGACAGTAAATACAATATTGTGGATTAAAATTTTTCCGAAAGAAATAAAGCAAGTTACTTATACTCTCCTAACGTTATTAGTTGTGCTGTTTTACGTATTAATCTTCAGAAAGCGTCGAGCCATTGCATGAATATCTGAAATGTTTTTGAAAATATTTAACTCTTTGAAGCCATTATATAATTTCCGAACAGAAAAATTGATATATACCACTTATATGATTTTCATTCTCACTTTGATCATCATTTGGAGCACGATGCTCTATTTTGTGGTCCCTGAAAGACTGGAAATGTTACAAGAATTCTTCAAAGGAAAGGAACTTCCTTCACCTCTCTCGTCCTCTTTTTGTTCTTTTGTTCTTTTAGTTTCTGAGATATTGATGTTTTGGATAGCAAAACTCATTTTTTCAGTCTTTGTTATCTACTACAGTCTTATATGCAGTGTTATTCGAGTTCTTTTTGGCCATCTACTCCACGAACTTCGTTGTCAGATTTTAAAGGAGGAATACAAGAATTTACTTGATAACTATGAAAAGATTTCGAAAGGCATGCGGAAAATGGATAAAGTAATTTCTTTCCCAACTTTCATAGCAATCCTTATGAGTATGATCGGATTATTTTGGGGTGGATACAGGCTGGCATTTAAAAAATATGTGTCTAATAAATACTTAGTTTCCCGAGCTTGTAGTGTAAGTTGCTACTTGACGTTTCTGCTACTGATAATGATCTCGGCCTCCATGACAAACGAAATAGCGAAGAAAGTTAAAAACACTCTTCAGTGTTTGAAATACAGATTTTCTCGTCATCTGAGAGAAAACAAGTTTAAAGAAGTTTGCACGAAGGAGAATAACCTAACTTTATGGAAGATCTATGTCCTGGATAGGTCTCTTGAAATTACGGTTATTTGTACTTTGCTAACGTTCGGGATTCTGATAGGTACTTTAGGTGAATCATGCTGAATTAAAGATAAAGGATTAAGAAAGGCTGTTATTCGAACCTTATTGTTCGAATCGTAAGAATTTGATGATTTGTTTTGATGTAATTCCCTTCAAATTTAAAAAGTAATAACGCAATCTTCAATCTGTTCCGTATAACCAGACATGAAAGAAAAAATTTGCATCTACACATGAATTCTTATTTATTTACTATTTGCTTTGGATTTTTACTGAAAAATATTCTTCTCTCCTCACTCCCTCTATAAAAATTTTTTTCGTGATGCTGTAATAAATTTACTATGTAATACCGCAACATTTCTATCATTCAAGATAACTTGCCAAGTTGAAAACTCCGATTTTGCATGTGTCATACGCACTGAATTGGTCACAATGTGCTTCGTTTTATGTAATGTAGTGAATTTAATTGAAGAGAAGTGACAAGAACGAATTTTATTAAAAAAAGAACAAATAAACAGAACTATATAATACACATAAATTACAGGTTTACAATTTGAGCAATTGTATCCCCCCCCCTTCCTGTCTACTCTGAGACCCGGATAAAGGTGTGGGAGAAAGTGAAGGATGACTCGACATGATATTTTTAATTATTTATTCAGCACACTAATTAACTCAAACACAAATCAAGTGATAATATTAAATAAGATGTTTCCAAGTAGAGCAGAGGTTTTGTGACGAGAGTCACGTGTTCGGAGAATATTTCTAATAAATTGATCTACTTTTAATGAATCAATCTTCTACTTAAATATTTGATATACATGGTAATTATGTGACTAACAGTCACTTAAATCTCTTTAATAATTTAAATTCCAAAACGCACTATAAATATGACTAATACCTGAACTGTTGATAGTCTTCCTATCTTCTACTTCTAAATATCCCAATCTCTTGGTAAGTTCGATTAAATATCAATTTTTCTTAAAATAACTATCTATCTCTTTCTCTCTTTTTATCTAACGAACCTTCTATCTAACTTTCTATCTCTCTTCTACCCAACTAACTTTTATCTATCTATCCAACTTACTCCTAGCAAGCAATCCTGAACGATATATAATAGACTTAATCTGCATATATTACGGTTTCTTCTTAAGAATAGGGTTGTTGATATTCGTAGCCCAAAGATTTCCCAAGAGGGTTTGTGGAAGGACGCGTAAAGATCCGTTACACAATGGTTATGAACAATGCATATAATGTACAATGGGGATTTCAGGACCTCCAGGTGGACATGGGTACCTCCTAGTGCAGGGGAGGGCAGACTTTTCTAGGGTGCGGGCTACTTCTGATTTTTTCAAGGAGTTACGGTCTATCCAGTGTCAGTGGCGTACACAAGGGTGGGAGAGGGGTCCACGGGTCCGGACCCTCCCTCATAACCCTTCATTTTTTCCGATTCATTATAGTCCCACGTATATAGCATGTAAAATATAATTAAGTATTTGATATTAGTATTTTTTTATTTATTAATCTTAATTATTTATTCAGTAATTTATTTCTTGTCATTTTTTGTTCTCGACAATCGACAAAATCAAACAAATGTGTTTGGCTGCGTATTGGGAAATGATACGAGAATGGTCGAGTTTCAACCCTCCACCACCTTCCCTTTAAAAATTCTTGTATATGCTACTGCCCAATGTCGTAGGTGTGGTGAGTTAAGGAAAATGATAACTTAATAATAAGTATGGAATCTGTACTTCCTACAAAACTGAAAAAAAATAATACGCTTAAAAACGCGTTTAAAGCAAAACGCAACATACAATCTTAATAATAATAGCCCCAAATGTAATTATATCACATGATACATTTCTTATGAAAGAATTTAAAATACATTAAAAAATAAAACATTTTTATCTGAAGTTAGTTTTTGTTGCTATAGTCAGTAGAAGGCTTAGTCTGCGAACTGTCAGCCAAACTTGAATCTTCCGTATGTAATTACAAACTGATAAAATTTTAGGCTGTTCCCCCAAAATGTCTTGGCGGTCCACCGGTCGATCGCGATCGACGTAATGCTTACCTCAGCCCTAGTGTATGATAATAACTAAGAATATATGGGTAGAACTTTAGCAATTTTTTTCTGCATTTTATCAAAAAACAGTTATGGAAAAATGGGGTTTATACTAAGCAGTAAGTAGAAGCATTCCTTAAAAATAAATAAATGTAAAAAGAAATTTATCAAATATAATTAACACTATCTCATTTGTTTGTTAGATTTCAGGGACATATAAACATGTTAAAGATTAGTTGACGTACATAAATTTAGTGTATATTGATGCCGATATCATTTTATGAAATACTTAAATGTAAAAGAAAACAGAATATAAATACAAAAACTGCGTAGAATTTAGGATATTTTAATACCTAATACATTTAGAAAAATCTTAATATTTGTAATTATTTCATCAGTTTTATGAACTATATACAGAAATAAAACTGAAAATGAAAGATACAATGTTTATATATTTTTAAAAATTCTTTTACACCTAAAAAACCACATTCACACAAAAATAAGAGTATAATACATTTTACTGAAAGAGAAGTAAAAGAACACCTTGAAATGTTTCACGTATTCTTAAAATTATTTTGAAACATTTGAAGAGTTTTTAAAACAAGAAGAAGAGAGAAAATTATTTTTTTATGCGTATACAAACCCAATTCTTGAATTACAATGCCCTTATATTCCCCGGAACATGCTAGAATTACTATATTACTGATTAGACATAATCGTTAAAAATTTAAAACACCAGCACAAGAGGAATTCACCTTGTTTTGAATTTAAGAAAACCATACTCTCTCACACAAATTTTAAAAAAATTATAAATACATTTAAGGTTTATAGATTGATAACTTTTATTTAAAATTTTTGTTTTGTTTACTTATTTGCCGTGTTTTTTTTTATAGTGCAATATCTGTTACATTTTAAACTTTTTTCAGACCTTAAAGGAAAAAAATCTAGACACTTATCCATAAAGTATCTCTTTCTCTTGAAAGAAAATATCTACTTTTTAAGTGTTTAGTATTTTTGCGCAAAAAGATTTAAAATTACGAAAAAGGCAATATTTTCCTCTGAAATAAAAAAAATGAAATAATTATTAAGAAAGCTAAAGAACAGAAATTAAGCATCACAATAATAAATCAGCCGAAATTGACGATATGAAAACGAGAAAATGAATAATTGTTCGAGTTTTTATAAACTGGAGCATATTCTCCGAAATAATAATAATAATAATGTGGTTTTTTCTGCCATTTTTCTTTAATTATGAATTTTCAATAAAAAAGAAAGTTTTTCTTTTCAAATAATATTTTTTATTAGAAGTTTTCTATGGCAAAAAAAAGCGTTGTTATAACACTCTCGACTAATGTACTATCAAGTTATTTTATTCATACATAATTTCATAAAACCAAATTTCTTCCACGTTGTTCTTTCTGTGTTTAAACTATGCAGCATTGACGCACCCCAAACAAGCCTTTTTTATTAATATAAATAATAATTAGCAAAATATTATTTATCAACTATACTGATAAATAAGTTCGAATAATCTTTCAAATATTAAGCTTCTTAAAGTTAACATTATAAAAACTTGTTTTAACTTATTTAAATTTTACTACATATAAAAACTATTTTAGCTTATTTAATGTAAAGGTAGTGAAAAAGAAAAGCTTATCGGTACTTCAAATTCTGCTCGATACTTCCATATTTATGAAAAATAACTTGTTTCCATCTTATTCAACTAAGTTCTATATAAGGGTTTACAAAAAAAGCGTGAAATTACTTTACCCTTTCATGAACATTTCCGACATATTTATAAAGTGCAAATGTAACTAACTCTTCATACATGTGTGTGCGGGTGTAATAATTCACGTTGATTTCAACCTTCAAGTTTTTAACTTGTAATGGTCCTGATCTTCCAGGACTTCCTCCAGGAGTAAATAAGTAACTGTTAAATATCCTCATAATGGTATATAATAGTAACTTTATCTCTTTGAAATTAAAATCTCAGTATGTTTAAATGAACAATTGCATAACGAACCGTACCCAAGGATCTGGATCAATCAGGAAAGACAATCTTGGAAATCATGTGAGTCTTAGAACTTCTGGTATAAAAGCCGTGGTTCTCTAGAAAATTCACCTGTCGCTGTTTCCTTTGTAATGTCGCTACGAAAAGTGTGTTGTCCAGTTTTCTTTTCCTTCTTATTTTGAGTGTGATAGTAAAAAAATATTGAATGTTTCTTAAACTGTTTTCTTATACTAAACGATTGTTCATTACTACGACAACCCTTACAAGCACAAACTTGTTAATGGAAATAATAAATAAGTAAATGAAACATTGTAATGCTTGTCGGTTCCTGCTTCCCTCTGATGCCCCTTGTTTACCCTCCGGCCCGGCTAGATGTGTGGGAGGAATTGAATAATCAGCCGACATGATTCACTCTAATTATTTTATCGACCCAAAATGTCAAGCAAGCACAATAATAATCTAATTAAGATAAATGATCAGATAGCAGAGCGCGAAGGTGAGACTCGTTAGTCTGGGGATAATAATACGGACCCTCAACTGATTCCACGATAACTTATACAAGCTCAATATAAACTACGTCGCGCACTAATAAGCTAAACTTCTATTTAAGCAAGGATCACGATACCTGTACTTTTATGAAGTTGAATTCTCCAGTTGAGGCCTTGAATGCGATCCTTATCCGGATTTAATCACCGTCGAGTGATCCTCTCTTAGACTTCTTCAATTGATAAACTCCGATTTGCACTTAATAATTTCACGATCCTCCACTCACCAACTAATTCTCAAAACTCGCAAATAAAGAATTTATATAATATACTTAATTTGCATAATCACGTTTCCTTGCTTCGGTGAAAGTTGGTTGGTAATATTACTGCCCCAGAAAAGTCCCCAAGGGGTTAGTTATAGACGCGTATAGATCCGTCACAACATACTATTCGTCAACTATTACATACTTTTATATACGTTCTTCCGAAGTTAAACAATTCTTGCTCTTTTTGAATACTTTCTTATTATAAATCAGAGTTAAATATTGAGTTTTATACAAAGTAATACTTATTATATTTTTTATTCTACGCTAAAGATTTTTTTAGAAATCAATAATAATCTTTAAGTTGAGATATGCATATCTTCTTTCACAGAGTAACCATTTCAATTGGCCTTTTAAGCATTCATAGAAACATATTTTTAATAAAATAGGAAAAGAAGAGAAAAATTATGAAAATTTTCTAGACAAATCTTGAAAGGGAAAATACAAATATATATTAAGCGTTTTAACAAATTAGAGATGTTTGAATTCATTTAAATGACAATTGAATCCATTTGAATGACAATAGCAATAATAAGCCATTCATTATTTGAGCAAGAAAAAGAATCATTTCGAAGGACTATGCTTCTAGCCACCTATTCAGTGATTGAACAACCAACACAAAGACTGAGATAACTACCAACAGATGGTTATCTCAAACAAAAGATACGTTTCTATGTACGTCAAAGGAAAGATTAATGGTTAGTAAGCAGACAAAAAAAAAACATTTTCACAACAGTAACTATAGTTTTGCAGTATTCAGTTTGAAACAAACACGAAATCTTCTCTAAAATGTTTAAACTTTTGAGGAAATTTGTAATTTTGCGCATGAAGAGGAAAAATCATCAAACAAGCGTCGATGCAAAACTGAAATGGAATAACTTATCAAATAATGACACGATTTATGTTAGACACAAAATGCCAATCAAAATGTATTATAACACTGAGAATTCCTTGATGAGAGAATTTCGTCTCTTTTTCTTTCAACTTCAGGTGTTCGGAATTGAAATATTGGATCATTCTACCAAATCTAAAAAAACAAAATTAGTTTCTTCTATTAAAGTCTGTTTCCGATATTTCGTTATCGCCATCTTCTGCACATCGACATTAGATGCAATATTCTGGACGTCCTTCTATCCTAACGAAGCAAAGCAAGTTACTTATGCTTTCTTAACAATATTAATTGTGCTATTTCATGCATTAATCTTCAGAAGGCGCCAAGCAATTACGCGTATAACTGAAAATTTTAGGAAATTGATTAATGTTTTGGGCCCACAGAATAACTTCAGAATGGGAAAATGGATATATACCGCTTATATAATTTTTATTCAAATTTTGATTCTCATTTCGTGCATAATACTGTGTTATTTTATTTCCCCCAGTAGGCGAAAAGTTTTGCAAGAACAATTCGAAGAAATGGGATTTTCTTCACAGTTGTTCTTCTTTTGTTCTTTTGTTTGCTTAATAGGCCAGTTGTTGATGTTTTGCATTGGGAAATTCATTATTTCAGTTTATGTCATTTACTATAGTCTTGTCTGCCGAGTTATCCGATTGCTTTTTGATCATCTACTCGACGAAACTCGACGCCAAGGCTTACAGAAGGACTACGGGAATTTGCTTGATAATTATAAAAAGATTACGAAAAGCATGCGGAAAGTGAATAAAGAGCTTTCGTTCCCAACTTTTGTAGCAATCATTATGAGTATGACTGGATTATTCTGGGGAGGATACAGACTGGCATTTCGGAAATACTTTGGTCACGGATATTCAGTTACACTATTATGTAGTGTTTGCTGCTACTTGTCGTTTCAGCTATTGATAATAATCTCAGCATCGATGACGAACGAGATTGCGAAAAGGGCCAAAATTACACTTCGATGTTTGAAATACAAAATTCCTCCTGATCTGAGAGAAACAAAATTCGAAGAAGTTCTCGTGAAGGAGAATAACCTAACTTTATGGAACATTTATGTCTTGGATAGCTCTTTGCTTATTTCTAGCTTTGGAACATTGCTAACATTCGGAATTTTGATAGGTTCTTTAGGTGAATCATGTTGAATTAGGGAGGAATGATTATGAAATAATATTGCTATCCGAATGGTAAGAAATTGTTATAATAATCATTCAGAAGAGAAAAAATCCAAAATATATAACAGCTTACGTGTATGAAGTATACCAAGCTTTGCAGTGGAAAACAGACATAGATGAATTTTATTATTCTAATATAATTAAAGAATTTAATTTAGAATTCAATTAATCAGATAATGTATTTAATATTTATTTCTTATAGGATGCATGATTTTACATAGTCCTGTGTACAGGCACAGGCTTGTCGAACCATAGGAAGGCGTCTGGCTGAAGGACATTTGGGATCGTGGCGCCCATTACGTGTGCTGCCCTTGACGCCCACCCATCGACGCCTCCGTTTGGAGTGGTGCAGCGCACGAGGAAACTGGACTGCAGCGGAATGGAACCAGGTCGTCTTTAGCGACGAATCCAGATTCAATCTCAGCAGTGATGACAATCGTGTTCGTGTGGGGAGACCCCGTGGTGAACACCTCAATATCTGCCTTTGCTTTACAGCGACACACCGCTCCCACAGCTGGTGTGATGGTATGGGGTGCCATTATCTACTATACACGGTCACTCCTAGTATTGATCCGTGGCACTATGACAACCCAGCGGTATGTCCATGACGTCCTGCAACCACATGTGTTGCCACTCATGCAACGGCTCCCAGGAGCCATTTTTCAACAAGACAATGCTCGGCTTCACACGGCAAAGGTGTCACAAGATTATCGCTGCACTCTTACTACCCTTCCTTGGTCAGCCAGATCCCCAGATTTGTCTCCAATTGAGCATATCTGGGATCATTTGGAAAGGCGAGTCTGGCATCCCATATGAGTTTGAACGAACTAGATGCAAGATTACAGCAAATATGGAACGAAATATCTCAAGATATCATACAGAACTTGTATGCCTCAATGCCCGATCGTATCGCATCATGCATTCGCGCTAGAGGGGATTCAACAGAGTATTAAATTCTCCGCTCTTTTGCCTTTTTCTCTGAAGTAAAGGATCCTTTTTCTTTGATTTTCTAATCATTTACTTATATCAAAGTAGTCATTACGTATGTAAAATTTCGTTTCATTTTGACGATTCCTTCTTGGTGAGCTAATTTTTTTGTTTATGAGTGTATATTTATTATGAATATATAATATACATGAACAAATGAGCATTGATATCTACATGTTACAAAGGGTTTACATTTTTTTTGCTCTTTCTTTAATTTAGATATTGATAGTCATTTTAATCATTAAATTACATAGCAGAAAATTCTGATGAGCATTTAATAAAATATTCTCTTATAAGACATACAATGTTGTCATTTATCCTTCTACAGTAAAGGGATTTTATACAAAAATAAATTTATCAGTTTCGGCAGAGTTGAAAAATGCAGTCAACAATTTGTGCGGCATGTCTCATACTATAGAAAATTACTAATCGTAAAGAAGTTAAGAAAACACGCACACTAAAATTCATGATTTTCTTAGAATAACATCCCATATTCTAGAATAAAACCCCTTTTCAGTCCATTGTTTTGATTGTTCTTTTGTTCGGGTGTTAAGTGATGGAGCCATGTTTCACCCGTGGTTATGAAACAGCGTAAAAAGTATGCTTTCTTGCTGTGAAACTTCGTCAAACACTCGATTAAAATATCTTCACGACACTGCTTTTGCTCGAGTGTGAGCAAACGCGGCACGCTTCTTGCACACCGCTTTCTCATGTCAAAATCTTCAGATAATATGCGATGTCCCATACTTTTTGAAATGCCTACTATGTCTGCTATCTTGAGCACATTCAGTCCACGATCACCCAGTAACGCTTGGTGGGTTTTCTTCACCATTTCTGGAGTTGTCACCTCATTGGGTCGACCACTAAGATGCTCGTCTTGGCAGCTCGTACGGCCTCGTTAAAACTCTGCTACCTAATATTCTACTGTTGTAAAAGAAGGAGCAAACTCACCCGGAGTAGAATCTAATTCTGCTTTTATATCGGTTAGGCTGAGGTCTTTCAAATAAAATTATTGTATCACATATAGCGACTGCCAATTTTCTCCATTTTCACAAATTCACTGAAAACGTTCACTATTGATAGCTGCCAAACAAATACTAAACAATGTGGCGTCTTGAAACTTGAAACATATGCTTTATATAGATTGTGTACTTTCTAATACAGAGATATTTTTCAAATCACTACCACCACCTCTAGGTCAGGCCGAATACTTATGGGACCACCCTCGTATAGCAATAACATGTGCCTTTACGAATAAAACTGACGGTTCTTTTCAAAATTTTGCAATGAAACAGATATTTTGTGGACGAAAATCGTAAAGAATGACCCAATTGATGAGTTCAGTTTTGTAAATAAATTACTACTTTGGTACATAGAGAGTGTTAACGTTAAACCATAAGGCAACACGAGAGTAATTGGCAGTGGACATCGTAATGTTGAACCTCATTGAAATGGGACAAAACTTTATCTGGCACTTCCACTCCCAACTATCACACCATGCCAACTAGAGAACTTTGAGCCTAGTCAGATTTATTTTGCATAAGCCCCTCTAAACGACTGGTTTTCCTTCGCACCAAAGCTTGAAATCATAACATGCCAACCATGCGTTCGTGGCCAATATCACTAGGCTACCGTTGTCACACTTAAGTGCTGAATTCTAATAAGAAAATAAATAAATACAGAAAGAAAATTGAAATCTGGTTAAAATTGACCATAGAACAAATTAGATTGAGATTAAGCATAGCAAATCTGATATATTTTCCTTTCAGTTCCAAATGATAAATATTAAAGTTGTGATGAATTTGTAGTTCTACTAATACCTTCATGACTCTTTAAGGAAAATAGTTATTTCAACCAACTTTCATCGAGTAAGGAAACGTGATTATGTAAATGAAGTATATTATATAAATTCTGTTTTCGCGAGTTCGTGAGTTGACACGTTGGAATTGACACGTTGGAGTTGACACGTTGGAGTTGACACGTTGGAGTTGATACGTTGGAGTTGACACGTTGGAGTTGACACGTTGGTGTTAGCACGTTGGAGTCGGCAAGTAGGAGTTAATATAAAGTCTGCGAGTTAGTGGTTAGTTGAAGATTGATAGAGAGTGGAATTAGTTAGAGGTCTTGGAATTGTCCAGGAAAAAGATTACAGAGCGTGGATCTAGCGACATTGATTAAGCCGAAGAGATCTCCTGCAAGTTTCCAGTGTAGGATCCGATGCATAAAAAATACAGGTATTGTGAGCTTGATTAAGTAGAAGTTTAGCTTATTAGCGTGCGACGTAGTTATATTTGAGCGTATTTAAGCTACCTTAAATTCAGTTGAGGGTCTGTAGTAGTATCCCTGTGTTATAGAATCTCACCTCCACGCTCTACTATATATCATCTACCTTAATTAAATTTGTTTTATGTCTGACTGATATTTGGAATTAATAAATTGATTAGATTGAAATCATGTCTGTGGATCATTCAGTTTCTCCCACACCTCTAGCCGGGTTTACAGGTAGACAAGAGGGTTCAAATGTAAGTAGGAACCGACCGCTAGCACAAAGAGATGCGTGACTGAAATTTAATTTTGAATAATTGTTCATTCGGTTTTCAAGAATAAGAATGAATATTGCATTAGAACTTCTGTGAATGTCAATTGAGAAATCGTTGCACGGGATTGTGAATAAATAAGTGAGAATAATCATTCTTACTTTGCGGAGTTCATTTAGCTCCTTTCGCATCTTTCTCGTTGATTTTTTTAAAACAATTTACCCACATCATCGGAAGAATCAGAATTATAAGAAATGGTGATGATGATAAATAAATAAAAACAATAAGGATTGTCTTAAGGAAATTCAAAAAATATATTTTTTTATCCTGTTTGGTTTTTGTTGTGTGTTTAACTTCAGTATGTTGAGAATTTTGGACGACTATCGATGGTTTGGTGACCTATATTAGAAGTCACCAAAAAATACGCTCCTATGCATCTATGCTTCACTTTAACCCAATATTTGGTTAATTATTATGCTTGAATTTTAAGAAATTCATTTTGTGTTTTCAGTGAGATGCTGATTGTCAATGCCTGTTCATGCAAAGAGTGAATGTCATTTTAACTCGCCTTCACAATGGCCTGACTGTAGAGGGTGTGAGTGTATATTAACTTAGCACTCTGAATAAAAACGAAGGTTATAACCATGGGCATTGTAATTTTGAACTATAATCAAATAATGAGAAAAACACCTGAGCTGGCATCCCCTCTAAACTTCCACACCTAATCAACGAGTGGAAATTGAACCTCGACGGATTTAATGTATATCAGTCCCTCCACAAGGTTGGTCTACATGATCATTAGGGTTCAATTCATTATATGCCGTCATCGACTTCATGTTCATAACCACAAGACTTCCCCGGCCACAACTGACGGTAGAGCTTGCATGTTTAAGAATCAAAATACAGGAAAAAAGTTGTAAGATAATTCAATCACAATTGAAGTGACTTATTAAAAATATTAAGAAAAATTTATGTGGAATACGAAATTACAACAAGATAAGTAATTGCTTCTATGCGGTTAATACCGCTTTGAAACAGGTGTTGTTCTCATTAATGTAAATGGGTTTAAAAATAATAATTTTACTACTAAACGGATGTTCCTATGGAAACTTTCAGTACATGTATAAATATATATGTAAATGAAATAAAATTATACGTATTTGTTTGTGTCTTTAGAAAGAACTTTTAAGCAAATATTGTAAGGCTTTTTTCATCATTCACGTTGTTTTGTTTAATGATAAAAACCTTTTGTTCCAAAGAAATCAATGATTATTAAATATTTCTCTCTTTACTTTGAAATCATTAGCATTAGAAGTGAAACATAAAGCTAATAAATCCCTTCTTTAAAATCAATACTCATTCAAAAAGGCGTTAAACTTTTCCTGAGTGCATTTTCTTTTTCTTTAAGCATCATTTTAGTATCGAAAGCAAACAAACGCTACAATCTTCATTCTGAACGAATACGATTTTTCGAGGTTATTTCAAACCAAGTTTTTTCCCCTACTTATTTGAGCACTTCATGTTAGTTTCGAACGAAATTGGAAGTAATAATTGCTTAATGCACCAAATTAGATGCAATTAAGTATGATTTGGAAGTGCTTTCAATGTATCCATGCAACTAAAGTAAAAAATATTGTACCACACGTTAATAACGAAGTTGAACTCTGGGATAGAAATTTAATGGAAACAAAAATACAATCGGAAAATATTCTCACCAGAGAAGTAAAGTTGATTTTCAATTTTCTACATTTATTTGGAATAGATATTCTCGACTCTAATCTATCAAGAAAACATCAAAAAACAAATATTAAATATCGAATTTCGTACTGTTCCAAAAAATGCTGGACGTATTTTATTTTTGTCATTTTGAGTGCAAGGATTCTGATAAGCTTGTTATGGCTCTTAGGTACAACTGACAGAATTACTACGTATACCCACATCTTTCTTTCTCTATCAATGGCCGTGTTTTACATAGCATTTTACAGAAAAAGCCGAATTATTCTACAAATAATAGAAGAACTTCAGAGAACATCTAATATGTTACCAAGGAACAATATTACGAGAGATAAATGTCTAATCATCACGTGGTATATTTTTATGCAAATTGTTTTGGTAACTTGGCTCATTTTGAAATTATATTTATACATAAGTATGAACAAAACTCAGAAAATATCGATGAAATACAACCAAATTATAAATGTTTGTAAAATCTATCCATCTTTCTGCGCTTTGTTTTCTACTGTTGTGGAATTACTATTTTACTTCGTAATATATTCTGTCATTTTGGTGTTTATTCTATTTTACAGCTTTACGTGCCTACATATTCGAAATATTTTTGAGCGTTTAATACACCAACTAAATAATGATGGCTTCTCTGATCAATCAGAGAACTTACTTTATATTTATGCAAATATTACAAAATGTATGAGCAAGTTGGAACAAGAATATTCTTTTTGTGCTTTTGCTACAGTGATCTTGAGCATGACTGGAATATTTTGGAGAGGTTACAGATTTGCCTTTTATTCAAATATCAGCGATGAAAAGTTAATTTTCATGATTTGTTCTGCCATTTTAAACATCTCGTTCCAACTACAGATCATGATTTCGGCTTCGGCAACAAATAAACTTGCACGAAAAGTTAAGACTATTGTTACCAGTATGGTATACCAGATATCACCCAAGAATGGAAAATTGAATTGTATGTTACGGAACAGATGCGTACAAGATTACAATCTGACTCTGTGGAAGATATATATAATGAACAAGTCTTTGATTATTTCCAGTTTTGGTACCCTATTAACTTATGGAATGCTGGTTGGTACGTTAGGAAAACAGCATTGAATTTCAAAAGAATCAAAGATAAAAATGGAATAACCCTTGGGAAACCGAGCATAGAAATTCAGAAAAACTCTTCCTAATTCTCACATGTCACTATCATATCATATTGAAAAAGTGATATTAATATTCGTTGTTGCTTGTTCATGTATTATAGGTTAATTTAAGAACTGACTGATACTCTAAAGCAGACCTATTGGACATTAAATACATAATTTTATATTTGGTGGACCACTAACATACTAACATGAATTTAGAAAAGCTAAATACATTTATATAATAAGGAATAAACTTTTATTGTATTAATGTAAAATGCATCTATTAAAGTTAGCAAATTTTTTGAGTAATTATTTAAAAAAATGAATTTTTTTTGTTTATTTAAGTAGTACACATTTTTAGTATAGATGTACTGGAAATGCCAAGAACTTTTTAAAAAACTGATGTTATCAACCATTAATTTACCATGATTGCCAACTCTCATTTTTTTTAATGTCGTTAAATGCTCATATAAAAGTAGCTAAAAAATCGCTAAACTCAGAAGGAACTTTGCTAAAAGTAGTCGCCTAAAAAAAGTACAATCCATATTCCATAATATGTTTTTCTACTCATCATGTTTGAAACAGAATCTTTATAAAAATATGTGTAATGTACAAATTCTGGGGACCATTAAAATTTTTTACGGTGTTTTGGTTGGTGACCACTGCTCAAAAAATAATTTACTAGCATTTTTATGAAATTGAATCGAATAGAATTTTCAGAATTGTCTTCAATTTGGATTTATTTATAAATGTTTAGAGAATGTTTTAATTATAAATATAAAAATGTATTATAAATGCAATGAAGTATTTTTGTTGTTTGTTCATTGGATTTACAGCTTCTTGTTCCTTCCCTACTTTAAATGCTTAGAAAAAATTGCATTTTGTGCCATTAACCCCAATACTCACTTACTCCTTACTTAAAATATTTCCAATTAATGATGGTAATGAATTAAATCAGAGGTGTCAAGCTCGTGGCCCTTGAGTCGCATGAGGCCCACGACGAGCATTTTTGCTGCCCGGCCGGTAGATCGTCACACAAAAATATATAATAAAATATCAATATTTCTCCTTAAATAGAATAGATAATAGCAGAGAAGAGATGTTAGCACGTAAATATTTAATTTTTTTCTGTTCTTTTATCTATGTTTATTATAACGCATTTTTCAAAATAAACCTACGTCTCTACAAATATTGATTTCTTGCGGCTACCTAATGTTAAATATTGTTTAATTGGACAAAGTCAGCCTTTGTGAGTTTAATAAAATTGAATTATATAATACCTGAGCTTTTCGATGTGCTTAGAAACTATCGATATAGGATTAGGAATCGATCAGGATAGGTATCGATATCGATTAGGAACTATATGTATATATATATTGTTCAAATTTTCAATCGTTAATAAAATATTTTCTATTCCTGCATTCAAGGTCAAATAAATTTTTAAAACATGTAGTGGATGACACTTGATGTTAAAACAATTTTTTCAAATATTAACTCATTAATTAAATTTAAAAAAATGAATAAATAGTAACAAACAAAATAATAGCCCAACAGCATATATAGAAAGCAAAATCGCTCGTTGTGTCTCTGTAGTGCAATGGATAGCGCGTTGGACTTCTAATCCAAAGGACGCGGATTAGAATCCCGTTCGGGATGGCCTAGTTTCTGAGAATGTGATTTCTTTTTGCTATTTTAGGAATAATTAAATTTAATTAATTAAAAAATATTAACATACAAACAAAAATAGTTCAAAATCATATATAGAAAGGAAAATAGAAAATTGCAAGTAAAATCCCTTTCTGTTTTGCCACTTAATATTGTGATTCTGTCATATTATATTATTATATTATTCATATTATATTATGTCATGTCATATTATATACATATTCATATTAATTGTAATTATTTAATAAAAAAGTAATTAAAATAAAAATTTTCTTTGTTGACCTAAGTAAGAATTGACTTAATTGTTTTCTATATTTCTTGTCAGTTCATTTGTAAAGGATACATAAATCATAGTAAATAAAAGGAGGAGCAAATAAAAAGTTAAAATATCAATTAACTATTAAAGAAATATACAATTGTCATATTTTTGACGAATGTTAACGGTAACCACCCCAAAAGGATTCAATCATATTCACGAGCCTGTCATAAAGAAAGGAAATGAAAATTTCTTATCCTTGTTATTAATATTTCTCAAAATATCTACTACTATCAATACTTCAATTTATTCTTCAGAGTATTTCTGATTTAGGTGGTTAAGCAAGCATTGGATACATTTGTAAGTGGTACTGTAACACACGGCAAAAAGTGACAAATAAACATAAGACGAAGTATGCTAGGATTTCAACAACTTTACACAGCATTGAAAAAGGACGATGTTGATAATAATACAATCTTGTTATCAGTTTTAAATGCAGAAATCTCTCGAGTGTTCCACATAAGCAAGTAAGAAGTTCCAGAAAACCCCTAAAATTTGCATAAAAATGAAGCACATAATAAAAATGTGTTTTTGTTGTTGTTGACTTATGTTCTAAAAATGTCTGTCGAATTCGGTTTAAATTTTTTGCTAACATCATCACCCCTCGACTTCTAACGAAAACTAATGTGTAAATCAAAGCTATCAAAATCATTATAAAGACAGGAGTAAATTCCTAGATTTGGTTGGGTAACTAACCTAACTTTAATGCGCAAACAACAATTTTTATAGAAAAAACAGTATAAAGAAGAAACACCTCAAAGAATATCCCATGTAAAAATTAAATCTCGATTTTGTAAGATTAGTCTGTTTCAATTCTCATGAATTACGATTTTTGCATTTTTGATAGTAAACATCAATTGTTCTTCTATGAAAGAGACCAAAAACTATCACCTATTCCTGAATGAAAGAGTTTTCATCTGCATTTGCTACTTTTTCATATATTTCAACTGTGTGTTTCGATCATAAAAATTTCTTTACTTGTGTTTTTTTCTGAGAGTAATCTCTTGAAAATATTTTTCTGCTTCCGAAAATATTTGAAAACATTTTCCTACTTCTTAACATTGTTCACGTGTCAAATAGTTATATTCCAGTCAAATGGTGCTTATTTTCTTAACTAATGATTTTACTTCAAATCGAACAGTGGGCAAATTCATTATTTTTTTTATGTACTTGTAGGAAGGTTGATAAAAATTTCTTAACAAGAAATCTTTAGTGAACCTGGCACTTCAAAAACTAATAGCAATGCGTAATAACGCTTGAAACTCTATTCTTTCTCTACTATGAATTAAACTAATATAACTTAGGAAACCAGTATTGTGTCTCTAAAATTTTATTGTTTGAGTTCAGCTATCATAGGTAGAATACAAATCAAATATAAGCAATAATATTGATATTATTGGCTTAAAAAATAGAAAAATATTATAAAGTGTTCAAAGGAGATGCCAGACAAAGAGATGCTCACGTAAATTTGTCTCCACACATACAATAAAAATTTTATTGAGGGAACAAGACATAATTTTATATTTGTTTTTAACAATAGAATATATCAATCGCCATTTACTTTTTCTTTTAAATAGAAGAGATTAATATGACTGATTTACAATATTTAATTAATGAGAGGATAACTGTTGTACGTTACGCGAAATGCAGTTGTCTATTAGAAATGTCACTCAAAATATCAATGTGTTTTATTTTTTTTATTTTTATGTGGCAACGCGTAATTTTATTTAAGGCACATATTAATAGCTTTCGAACCTTGACTCCACTCAGTTATTAAAACAATGTTATTCTCTGTGTAATTTATAAAATTAAGTTCTATTCGAAAACTTAAACCTTATCATTAGATTTTACAAGCTTCTTTTAAAAACTTGTCTCACTTTGAATTTTTAAAAAAAAACATATCATTAAACATTATTTAAAATTATGAAGCACATGAAAAAATTTGCGTTTATAGTAACTGCTCGGAGCTTATCTTTTCTTTAATGTATTTCAATTTTTTTTTCTATATTCGAAATTATTTTTATGTTTTAACTGACAATGGTTTTCAATCAGAATTTGACAGTTGTCATCTTTGGGAAAGCTTAGAGTTAAACTCTTTGGATATTCTATCATCTCATCTCTGTAAGAGTAAATAATAGTAAGAATGAAGCGTATATAGCTCCAGGGGCACTTTATTGGTTAGTGATGCTGAATGCTGTTTCGTAGGGCCCGGTTTCGTATCGTGGAGAAGGCATGAATGCTTGTAAATGTGTAGTGCCCGTGGGGTGGAAGACCCCTGGACCACCTCTTGGGTGTCCTCTCTCAAAATTGGGGTGGAACTGTGCCAAATATTACTGTCACCTGCTTAGTGCTCAAAGCTACGGCTAACGACAGGCTTAAAACTAGCCCCTTGCCAAGATGAATTTCGTGGAATTCGATCTAATACCGTCAATCGTGTGGCATTAGAAACAACAGAAACAAGAAGCTTATTAGAGATTTTCTGTTATGCATACAAATAAAGGAATGCGTAAGAAAGCCAGTTATCATAGACAGAGAATGCATTTGTGATATTCAACACAAAGATGTTTTATTTAGAATTTACTGTACCGAGAGTGGCAACAAGAATTCCATAAGTCACGAGTGTGCCTATGGTACTAATAAAAAGAGATCTATGGATTGTATAAGTCTTCCAAAGGGTTAGCTTAATATCACGCTTGCATTCACTCCGTAGTATTATTTTCAGGTTCTTGTAATGTTGAGGAACCTTTCCAGGTAGAGAAAGAACAGCTTCCTTGGCTTTTGAGAACGCTTCGTTGGCAGCGGACCCTGACAACACAATCATTCCAATCGATGATAAATAAAACATCTCGCCATTGAAAGGACATATATAATCCAAGTAACCTTCTTTTGGTGCAGACATCAAGCTGAAATTGATCCAAAACAGTCCGAACATGCTAAATACCACATTTACGAAAGCTGTGTAGCAGAAATAGTCATCCAAAGATTCCATGACGCTGGAAAGATCTAAATAATGTCGTATAATAAGTCTATAATCAAATTCTTTACTTAAACTGCTAACATGTGTTGTGAACGCATTAAAGAGAAGTTGTAAATAATAACAAGTAAATCCATAAAACGCTGATAATGATGTAAAAGTTATTCCGAATACAAATGTAACTGTTATCACAGTCCAGTCGAAAAGTAGTACGAAGTATTCTTCCAACCCGGGAGAAATGAACTGTGAACTTAAAATTGCCCTTGTAAAAACTGTACGTTCATTTGAAATAAAGTGTAGTATAACATAACTAACATTAAATTGAATCATGATCAAACAATACAGAAACGGCGATATTTTAAATGTCTGCCTCTCTTCACCAAGGTGCAAGATTTGAGAACAATTCAATTTCTTCAAAAGCTGTCGAAATTGCTTCCGCGATCTTCTTGCCGAAGATTTAGCAGAAACTTGGAGAAGCAGCATACATAGAAGGGCAATAGCTGTTTTTCTTTCTGGAAGTAGTATCGTTACAGTACATTGCAGTACAAGAGATAAAATTTCGATGCAATTATAGAGATACTTTGGTAGATGCCAAATAATTAGGCAAAAGTTGTTTTTCTTCAAATGTTCTGGACATGGTAAGGTTTGCATTCCAATCAAGTGAAGAAGCAACATAATTGGATAAAATCTATTTTCCAAAGATATCTCACATCCATACATGTGAAATCAGTTTCCCTTTACACTGTCTTTTAAAAGTACGTTGTTCTTCCCGTTCTTGGGGTTCAATTCCAAATGCAATAAAAGCTAACTGCAATGTTCAATATTTAATCAATCTTTTTAAGCCTCATACATTTTTAATAGAGAGGAATCGGATAAAACTCTAAATTGAACAGCGTAAATCATCTTTCAATTTTTGTCCTGAAATAACCGGTTTCAAATAAGCTTCACTCATAGTATATTGTATTATTATACTTATTTAAATATGCATAAGAGTAAGCCTGCAATTCAAGTCCTTCAATAAAAAAATTTTTTTTGGGGGGGGGGGCAATTTTCGAATATAATTTTACTGCTTGTTTTATAGCAGTTTAATGACTTTTTCCTGAAATGAGTTCTTTTGAAATGTGCTTTCACTTCACTTAAATGATTGTTTCATAGTTAAATGACTTTTCCCTTTAATGATTTATTTTCTGCAAAACATTTTCATTTCCTTTTTTCTTCTTGACTTACTACCATTTCAGTTTCTGAAGCAAAATGTTTTATTTTTTCATTTAGCTCGTCCACACTCCATAAAAAGCTGCTACTGAATGACAAAAATCCTCTATATATTATGTAAGAAAATAACTGAAATGCTAGAATACACCACTGTTCAAATTTTGTAATTATTTTCGTGCAATTGCGAGAGTGGTGTTGTGGTGATTATTTCGTAAGATTTGTTGTGAATTGAGGGTTCGTTGCCCAGTTTGACAGAGTCAAGATGTTAAACAGTTTATAATTTTTATAATAAGACATAATATGCATGTAACTTTATTGTAAAAACACACAAAAAAAACCCCGACTAGATTTAAAAATGATACGCAATTTTTTTGTATTTTTTTATCACTGACATTTACTCTAAGAACATCTTTGTGATAAATAAACCATAGTCTTTAAAAAAGTAAAACATTAAAAGCGTTCAAAATAAGTTTTTGCCGTACATAATGCAAATGAAACTACAATTGTGGTAACAATTAAGGCAGACAAAATACAAGAGAAAGGTAGAGTATATATCTCGTTGTCCAGATAACCTTCTGAGGAAGAAGACATGCATAATTTTGACAAGTGATTTAGAAAGAAAAATATTGAAAGAGACGTATCAAGAATATCTTGAAATAAATTTCATCCAGCTTTCCCAATTTTCGTGTCAGTAAAAATTCATTGATTGTAGTAGTAGAGTAGTCTGTGTTGATATACCTGCAGAGTTGCGTAAATATACTCGCGACACATTCTGGAAATTTTCTGACTTTATCGAAATGGGAATCTAAATTAATGAAAATTAAACTTTTCATTTTACAAAATAAAGTATAAAAAGAGAAAGAATAAATGCTTTGTATTGAAAAAACTTATTTAAGAGATTAATAAAAGAAATATTTTCAATACAAAGCATAAAAAGTATTATAGATCAGAATACGAGAAAAATTGCTTTAGATTTAAATAGCTTTTTGGTGGTGGATTCTATGTAAAGCGCAAACTGCCTCTGGACTTGTGTGATCATTTAGGCATAGGAGTAGGGTGTGTGCTTTCGGAACGGAATGTACCGAGAGCGAGAGAATCTTCGCCTTCATCATGACCCTGGGGAACTTCGAACAAACGCCATGACGCCATCTATCCACCGCAAATGCAACCAAAGCCTTCCGACACATGAGGCAATCTTCAAGCCATCTCACACTTGACGCAGCCTTCAAGCCGTCTCGCACGAATGACGCAACCAGCAAATCCGTCACAACTAGTGACGCACAGCTCACACGCCCGCCACAACACGTTCACCTTATCGATGCACTGGTAGGGGAGTGTGTAGCTGTAGATTCTATATAAGACACTTAATTCATAAGACATTTAATTCTTTTAAATTATAATAATACATAATTTTAATTTAACTAATTACTAATCGGTGCATAATATTTTTCGTTCACTTGTCTTTTGATAACAAAAATAGATTTTACGGTTTCCTTATACTTGAAAATGAGACATATTGTTGCCCATGCGAAAAATATGGATTTTCTAGGTCCAAGCCGCAAGCAGAGATTGTTTGGCCTTGAGATTTATTAATGGTCATCGTGAAAGCCAGACGAATCGGGAATTGAAGCCTTTTGTGAATGGTATTAAAAACTCTGACGGTATCAGGGGAACACGTGGTAAAAGCGCATTTTCACCTTTAAATTTTCCAGTTAAAATGGTTGTTTCAAGAACCTTTCCGGTGATTCTTTTAATGACCGACGTGCACCATTACATAATCTAGGTAGACTTAAGTTTCTCTACCAATATACAACGTAAGATTGTGTAGTGGCATTCCTGTGGTATATCCCGAGAATTCAAAAATTCAGTTGGAAAATTCACGGTTTCATTTTCATCCACAACATTGTCGATTGATTTAAAATCTATTAGATCACTTGGCAAAAACTACTGGATCTGGATGTTTATTTCGCCAACCTCAACATTTTTTGCTGTTTAAATAAACCGATTATTGAGCCAATCACTATCTTAAAAATTATTCAGTACATCCAAGAAGACATTTTCAATCAGTTCATTTTTTGTCTGAGCAGCAGTACAGAAATCGTCTAGCAATTTGATATATTGTTTATTGGGATGCAGTTCCACTTCACCGTTTCCAATATCCAGCAGTTGGTTAGAAAATATTTGCGCCTATGGATCACGATGCAACTGTACTCGCCTGTTTATGGTCATTTGCAGTGTGTTTCAACATTTCGTCATAAAAACGATTGTTTTAAACATTCGTTAATTTCGTCGGCAAAAGTAGAGCAAGGAATGACTGGTAATGTACGTCAAAAATCATCAGACAGTAGTAAGACGGCACCACCGAATATTTTCTCGTTGCCTTTTAAATCTTGCAAAGTTCTGTGTAATGCTTCGAGTAAATGTCTATGGGCCATGGTACACTCATTCCAGATTACTATTGAACTCATTTGCAATACCGTAGCCACTCCGCTTTTGTTTTTAATGTTGCGTATTGCGTCTGGTTTATTATGAATGTCTAATGGCAGCTTGAATGCTGAATGTGCTGTTCGTCCACTATCTAATAAAATTGTAGCAATGCCCTAAGATGCAACTGCCAATGCAATTTTCTGCTACGATCGTATTTTTGCAAGTATTAACGATGGTAAAAATGTTTTACCGATTCCATCTGGGGCATACAAGAAAATAAAGCCGCCTTGTTCATCATCAACCGCCAGCATAATCCGATTATATATAATTTTTTATTCATTTGTCAGTAATGGCACATTATTCGTAGTAATTGTAGCTAAGTAACGTCATTATACTGTTTTTCTCGTTGCAAATCATAATTAACTATGTCGGTGTCCAGGCGATCAGGTGATGGCATACCATAATGATTAAGGGGCAAATTTGAAATTAAAATACATAAATCCTATATCAACACTAAAGCTTCCAGCATTGTACATCTCTGGGGTGTAATCTATATTTGAACATTGGTTTGTTTGCTGAACTCAGTGCAGTATGTCCTCAGTCATATAGTTTTTATATTTTCCCCACAAAGTCGATGATTGTGTTGGATAACATGTCGTCAAAATAATAACAAACAGTGGACGAATAATATGCGGGATTGATGTCAAGGCTGCATCAGCAAGTGTTAGGTTCCCAATGATTATCGTCTTTCAGCAATTGAAACTCGAGACGTGCATCTTTATGTATTGAATACTCGACCATTAATTGTTCGTACAAATTTGAAAGATGTTGGTCCAGGAACATTCATCAACAACAAACGCAAAAAGAAGCGCTCCCATAGTTTTGGATGTATTGTGTAAAGTTGAACCTATGCTTTGGCTTTGATTATGCCCGCGATTGAAGGATGTGGTTCTCCTTGTTTACTTGACTCCCAGTTTTTTAACCTAAATTATTCCATTTAAAAAAGCGTGGGACATTGGTATATAATAATAGTTTGGAAAATTGGCGAAACATATTTTTGACACATTGAAAAGAATTCAGTTAGAGTCGTTTTTAGTGGCTCTAGCACTCTTTGGAGAAACGTTTCTTATGTGAAATGTACACTTTGACTGTTTTCAAGATGTACTGCAAGATCCTGGACAAAAGGTTTTCTTTCATGCATAGAAAAACTGAGAATACGCCCGATAGCTTCGTTGTAGCTAATGTATCTACACATTTGATATTGTGTTATTTCGTCATTTTTATTTATATATTTTTTACTTCAAATACAGCTAAATCACTGCCTTTATTAACGTATTTGCAAATACATTTAATTGATTTTAAGGAAATACAAATCTCGACATTAATATGGGCCTTATGCGCTTTTCAAAGCAATGGTAAGTATAGTACCACCCACTGATTGTCAATTTCAACTTGATTTGTAGAATATGACATTCATATTGTGAATGCATGGCCGCCATTCTCAAAGTTTCGGATAACCGTCGATAACAATGGATAACCGTCGATATCGGTAACAGTACCATTCGTATATTATTTTAGAAAATGTTTCCAACATTTTCCATTTTCCATACATGGCGATGTTATATTAAAAACACTGCACGGTCATGGATCATGTGACTGGTAACAATTTGAAATAATTCTTGGTCAGTTAATGGATCGGGAATTTAGGCTGAAATTATATGATCAATTTTTTCTGGATGCATTTTAACTTCAAGCCAAATCAAAATGTGGGCACGAGGCAAGCCCCGTTTTTGCCACTCAATTGAATATAGCCAGCGTCGAGTCTGGCCAAACATTGAATATTGTACGATTAAATCCACCAGGGATTTTAATTTTTCTTGAAAACACGTGCTGTGAGATCATGATGATGTATTGATTTTTGGCCTGGTAATAGTAAATTTTGAATTTCCTCCCAATGTGGATTACATGTAAATGTGATGAACAGATCCGGACAACCGTAATGACGAACGCAAGTTATCGCATCTTGTATATTCTATGTATATATCTTGTATATTCCACTTATATATCTTGTATATTCCTGTATATTCCACGGACTTCCGATGTAGCTAGAAGGTAAAATAAACGCATTAACGATGTCGTTGATGTGCAAATTTTTCCATCGATGTTTCCGGTAATAGCACTCGCAAGTGAATGTATTCCTCTGATCGTAATTTAGCTTGGTTGAATCGAATAAATCGCAAACGTTCACTTTCGATCTGAGCGTACATGTCCACAATGTATTTATGATAAAGCACAATGTTATCGAAGGATATAGTTATCCTGCTTAAGTCTAATCATGATCGGTAAGTCATCGAACTTACTTTTTTTTCTATTTCATTACCAGTTACTGTATCATACTGTTTGATGTTGATGTGATATTGATCCTGTCTTTGCCAGAATATCACTGGATATTGGAGTGCGTCGCAAGAACGGCTCAGATCAGAAATCATACTCACAGTGCTGTCTGAAGATACGGACATGGGACTCGAACGAGAAGCCATTCCACATTATTCCAGCAATATCCAGCAAAGTTACGGGAGTTTCTGAAATCTGATTTCAGAACCTCGTATTCCGCCTCTAGACGCAACCGAGACATACTTTTGGCGGATATCTACCTGCAAGTTCAGCCCCTAGAAGGGGGCGCATTAGAGTCATCCGGCATTATCCGGCAAAGTTACAGGAATTGCTATAATTAGATTTTGGATTTTCGTTCACCATACCGAAGTACACCAAAAACGCCCTTTTCACGCACCAATACTTTGAGAGTAAACCTCTGCCACGGTCTGCGTAAAAGATGGTTGTCCGTAATTATCTCATAAAATGACGGGAATTTCTTGGATCAGATATCAAATTTGGTTTGGCCATCTCAAAACCCTTCAGGGACCAAGTGTTTGTACTCCAAGAATTTTAAGGTAAGCCCCTGCCACAGTTTGTCTCATATGATCATCCGGCATTATCCGGCAAAGTTACGGATATTTTTGGAAACCGAATCAAAAATCGGATTCCACGCCCCAAAATACGAGGGGATTTACTTTTCGAGCACTTTCGTCAACAAAATCCGCTTCTAGCGACACACGCGCATTGCGACGTTTTGCGAATTTCCTCTTTTCTCGGATTCTTCACATTTCCAGCAATAAAAAATAATGATGTCATTAAATGAGATAAAAACTATCCTATGTTTTAACTTGAACGAAATGACACACAATATGCAAAATTATGTTAAGATCGGTTGAGAAGTTTTGGAGTGCACAGAAGTTTTGGAGCAAAAACTGTGACACGTAATTTTTATATGTAGAGATAAATTCTAATTTTTCAGGTGAAAATATATTATAAGACATAATAGTCAATTAATCATTTTAAGTTGAATACAAATCGGACTGGTTGACGTAGTAGGTGTGGCGCTGACTTTGTGCGCCCAAGTTTGCGGGTTCAACCCCAGCCTATGTCTGTATATTTTTCTGATGCAAAAAAATCGATAGTTTCCATGTCGTATGATCCCGTGGCATCTTAAAAATCCCTAGATTGCCTGTTTGACTTGAGTGCACTTGGAGAAATTAAATCCCCAGTACAGTTTCACATCAAATATCACGTGTCTCCTTCTGGGGAGGAAACTGGGTATCAAAATTGCGTTGTTGCAATTTATATCCACTTATATGGTGCCACATTAAAAAGTGATACCAGCTTCCGAGTAAAGTATCAGATCTGCAAAGATAATTGCCAATCCACCCCCATTCGAAAAAAAGAGAAAATTTCTCAACTTAAGAAGGGATGGGTAATTGTTTTGCATCGGGTCAAAACGTGAAAGTGGAGGATAACAGGTCAATGAGTTATATGAACTTAATTATTTAAAAATTTAATTTATACTCTTGCGTGTCTCATATTTTCGATGATAATTTTCCCTCCTAGAACTCAAGGTTAAAACAAGAAATGGAAGGAAACCAAGAATGTAATACAGTATTTACCAAGTTCTAAAAAGAATAGATTTCGTAACCTCTATGCTCTGCATGAAATGTTTGGGGTTTGAAGAAAAAAGTTTAAAAAAAATATCTTAAATTCAGATTTAAATGAATGGCATTGGACACGTTCCCATGAAAATAGTTGCTTTTAAATTATTTCAATGAAATGGTAATAATATTAAATATCACAAATTGCGTGGCGCCTTCCATGAAATTAATAATGAACTACAAGAAATGCCAAAAAAAAATCGATACTTAATTTAAAAATGGAAACGATTTTAAAAAGATAAATATACTTACCTTACTACTTAATGCAAAAAGCAATGCTGCTGTGGATTATATAGAATATACAAAAATAAATACTACAATATTTTTAAGAATCACGGGAGAGAAAAAGAAACGGAAAAGATTAAAATTTTCCTGTAAAGTATAATATTAATACATTATTTAAAGGCAAAATGCCTAAATTATTTAAAAGCAAAATCATTTTAAAAAACTCATTCCTGTTAAAAATAAGTACACAACCTTTTTAAAACTGGAAAATGTTGATTGTGCTGATTAAGCGACAATGTATTAAATTAAACATCAATGTAAACTAACCTTAGCATAAAGTATATTTTTCCACAGAACAAATCAATAATGCAGTTTTTTTTCTTCATTTTGTTGTTACATCAAACGAGTTTTCTGAATAATACAGGAATCGATCGGAAATAAATGCAGCAGTCAGTGCTATATTCGTCTTTTTAATGATCAACAGCGTGCATTAGAATGACCTCGAAAATTTCAATTCATCTGTTAAGAATAGGACACAAAAATCTTCTGCTAAATTGTGTTTTGAGAAGTACACTGCATATCAACATCCTCCCAACAAATGTTGTGGCTTAGGATTTCTTTTAATTTTTGAAAATATGGAGGGAAAAAATGGGTGGTATCTAAAAAAAGCCAGTAACAGCCTCCGGACAGAAGTGATCACATCTGTCTAGTGGTCATGTTACTGGGCTACGGATCAGGAGGTACCGGGTTCTAATCCAGCATAAGGTCATTAGACGATATTATCTTAATGTAAAGCTTTTATAGCTGTTTGTTTTAATACAGTGTTTAAATATATTGAAATACTTGTAATCGTGCTACTTCATTGTTCTGTAGACTAGTTTATTGGTTTCGTCAAGCATATTCTACTGGAAGAAGAATGAAAGCTTGTATTGGATATTTCTGTACGAAATAAGCATGCAGAATAATATAAAACTTAAAAATATACAGATAAAGATTAAATTTAATTATTTCTTATCTATCTGAAAATTTCTATGATTCAATACAACAAGGATTAAAGACACATAGCATGAAACATTAATGTCTCCTCTGAAGCAAAACTTTCTTTTTTGTTATGCCTATGCTGGCGCCAGGCCGCGGTAGCCTAGTGGTCAAGGTAACAGACTCGTGGCTGGTTTGTCCTGAGTTCGAGCTCATTACCACTAATGACCCACCGAGTAGAGGAGCGATGAACGTTAAATCTATCAAGAGCTCAAACGTGCTCCCATTGGTGTGGTGTGTTAGTTAGAAGAGGGGGTGCTAGCTCAGGTGTCGTCATCGTCCCTTGACCATGGTTCAAAATATTACCAGGTCCGTCGCCAAAACCCCTCTGGTTGCTGAATTGTGCTACGTTAATATTCACTCACTCAATATGCTGGCAACAGTGCGCTCGCTTCTAATTTATTGCTTTGATCAGTGTAATCACTATTTTTTTTATTTCAGAATAAATCTAGATTTCTCGAAGGGAGAGGTTGTGGCAATGTCTTTTTTTATTTAAATTGCTTTATATTGATTTTTTTTTTCATGGCGCATCGGTCCAAAAAAAGATTAATTATAGATTTAAATGTTGGAAAAATTCTTCTTGAAATTTGTTGAACGTTATGAGATCGTCAATAGAACCTTTGTTTTGAATTCTGTTTTGAAATTAACTGATATATATTGGAATAGCGCTTTGAAGTGATTGAAGCCTGCAAAAAGTAAGAAGATTTCATTCATTAATAATGGAAAGCATCGAAAAAAAACAAAAAAAGTGCGAACGGCACTAAGATTGGCAGCGACACGGTTAATCAAAACCATTGAGAATATATTAAAAGAAGAGCAGATTGACTTTGATTCCCTTGAGGAAAATTTGAATTTATTAATAACTAAAGCGAAAGAGTTAAAGAATATTGACTTTTAATACTAAGTAAAACCACATTAGAACAATATCATACTGAATAAAGTACTTCATTTCATTAGTCTGACAAAATAAATACTATAACTTTTCGCGCAAACAAGAAATTAAAAGAAATCCAAAGTCATTAAAAGAAAACAAAATTCCATTATGTGTATAGGTACAAAGGAATTCAACTTTTGTAGATACAAATAATACACATTGTTAAACTTCCTAAGTCAATAATTCAAAAATTTTATGGAGATTGTATTCAATTTATCCCGGCACTTCTCGCGCAGGGTGTATCCAACCTACCGTCTAACTTTTCTCAACGCTCCTTCTAAACCTTCTTTGGAAAATGAATAGTTTCTCTTGTAGCTGACTTTAAGACCATATCTTTTGAGGTGCCTTAGCTTGTAGGCGAATTCTAATTATATATTTTTAGGTACCACCTCTTCGGGTATGTCACACCCTGCGCGAGAATCACCGTTGCAGTTCTGAATGCATGAGCACGGTTAAAATCTTCCTTATCCCCTAAGATAATTTGCCCTACTAAGTTTTGGGTATATCATGGAATAGTAGGGAAGATTTTCTATACTTTGAGAAAAATATTAATTGACTTTGTCTCTTAAAGAATTGATACAAAGAGATTTATCTTGGAAGTTTCAGGCAGGATCTTCAATCCCATTGGATTTTTTTGGACCTTTTACTCTCAGGACAAAGTACTTGATGCTGATAGTATGGATTCTGGGCGTAGAGTGAGATGAAAGTCTTTGTGATGAAGTAATTTCCCTCTGGGCTGATTAGTGTGAAGTAACCAGGTTAACTGACTTCTCAATACCAAGTTGTTATTTTTCTGAAACTTTTGTGAATAATTTTAAAACACTCGGAACTTCATTTTTTTTCTGATGCCAGTACAAAGGCATATGGAACAGTAGCTTATTTTCGTAAGACATCATCTAGTAAAGAAATTCTAACGTAGTTTTTTGTTTCTAATAACAGAATAGTTCCTTTGAAAATGTTGACGCTCCCAAGATTGGAATTAATGGGAGATTTATTGTCATCTAGATTAAGCCGCAATATTTTAAAAGCTCTAAAACTTGATATTCCTTGTTTCTTTTGGACAGATTCGAATATAACATATTTTTGGGTTCGAGGGCAACCTGAAAAATTCAAGCCATTCATCAAAAATCTAATTCAAGAATTTCAGAAATTGACTTTCCCATCAAATTGGCGTCATTGCCCTGGAACTCAAAATCCGTCTGTCATTGGATCTCTAGAGGAGTGAAAATTTCCAAACTGCTAAATGACACCTATTGGTTACAAGGTCCAGAATGTCTCGGACTTCCTCCAGAATTTTGGCCTGAATCCAAGAATGAAGATAGACCCACACAATTCATCTGATTTAGAATACAGAAAATCTAATGATATTGTTCAGCATGAATGAATTATGGAACAAAAACATCTATTTGACATCTCCAAATATAGCAATTTAGAAAAAATATTAAGAATTACTATGGGGCTGAAACGATTTATTAAAATGTTGAAAATGTCCATTGTGGAACATGGTACCTTAACAAGTGAAGATTTATTGGATGCTGAAAGATTTTGGATACATGTTGAACAAGAAAAATTCTTCTCTGAAGAGAACTTAAATCCTTAAAAGATAATAAAATAGGAAATAAATCCTTTTTACATAGTTACATGCCTTATTTAGATGAAAATTGATTCAAAAGATTAGGAGGAAGGCTAGAATTTTGTAATTTACCCATTGATGAAAAGCGTCCTTTGATATTACCCAAAAATTCTTGGTTGACTACATTGATAGTACGCAAAGAGCATGATAAAGTAATGCATAGAGGAACAACCAGTACATTGGCACAAGTTAGATGAAATTACAGGATTCCCAAAGGATGTGAATTTGTTTAAAAAGCTTTAAAAATTGTTTTATTTGTAGATAATATTTAGCCAAACCTATTGATCAGCTCACGTCACACTTACCTAATGATCATATCAACCAATCGTCAGCCTGTTCAGTATGCGGTTTGGATTTCGCTGGACCTCTCTACGTCAATAACTTGGAAGAGCTGCAACAATTCTATATCGTTTTATTTACTTGCAGAGTTAACAGAGCACTTTACTTTGAACTGGGGTCTGATATGACTACTAACTCGTTTCCATTTGCCTTTTGAAGACTCGCTCCTCGCAAGAAGAGCAAATTGTAAAGTAAAATACAATGATAATGCCAAAACATTTATAAAAAGCTAAACAGAAATTGAAAACTTATCCAGTATCTTATCCCAAAGCACGGTTAAAAATTTCATCGCCAAAGAAAGGATTATTTGGAAAAAATATTATCAAGAGATCCTCTTGGTTGGGAGGATTTTATGAATGTCTAGTGAGATCTGTCAAAGAAATCCTGCCTAAAATACTTGGGAAGACCCTATTAAGTTATGAAGAATGACAATTACATTTGCTGAGATCGAAGCTGTTCTCAATCTAAGACCACGGAGTGACGTACGTGTAGAAAGTGATGAACCCAAACCTCTCACCCCTATGCATTTCTTAAACTTTGGGCAAAATCAGCTAACATACCATGTTGCGATTCCGAAGATTCTAGAAAATGCTTGTAAAAAATCAGCTCTTTTAAAAAGAAATAAATACCAGCGGTTATTCCTAAAACAACTGAGGCACAGATGGAAAAAAAAATACTCATTAGATCTACGAACTTCTCATTCAGTGAAAAACCCGGAAATACACCCTGAACTAAAAGGTAGGTGATGTTGTATTGATTGAAGAGAGCATTAAAAACAAGCTTCTTTGGAAGCTACATAAAATTGAAAGAACCCTACCAGGGCGTGATAACAAAACATACACTTACGAAATAAAGCCTAGTGGTCGACTGCTAAAATGAACTGTTCCAACATGTTTATCCACTTGAACTATAGGCTGTGTTCTAAAAATTGAAAAAAAAAAAAATTAGATCTTTAAATTTTTTATTCCCTTCATATTTACTGTTTCATTTAGTCTTAAATTTTTTTAATCTGTCATTTTAACCCATTTGTTTAACATAATCTTTAACTTGTTAATTAATTTCCCTTTGAAAAAAATTCTGTTTTTTTAAAGTGTTTTTATGATTAGCTTAGAATTTTATTGTATTTTCAAATTCACCATTGTATAATTTATTTGCATTTACCGTACGATGTAATTAATAAGTGAACTCTTTGTAGAGTTCAAGTGGGGAGTGTGAAGCAAAGCTTTCTTTTCAGTAGTCTATACTGGCGCCAGTACACTCGCTTCTAATTTATTGATTTGATCAGTGTAAAATAACTATTTTGTACTTCAGAATGAAATTGGATTTCGAAAGGAGAGGTTGTGGCAATGTCCCTTTCTATTTGATTAGTTGTATATTGATTTTTTTCACCTCAAGAGTTATTCACGCAATAGAATCGAACTGGAATTTTATTCTCAAACAAGCTCGTCTAAATCAATGGTCTCCAAACTATTGTTTCGACATGTTGTCGTATAGACTGGGATAAAATTAAATAAGACCATAGAAGTATTTTTTTTTCAAATTTTCATTCTAGAGCCTTTTAGAACGATCTCGGAACACCTCCTATACTTTTACTAAATTCAACTATTTGCCAACATTTAGAAATCAAATTTGTCTTCAAGGTTATCTGTGTATGTTTATCCTTTTTCTAGGACGATTATACCCTGAAGAGCCAAAAAAACTGGCTCAGGTATGTGTATGCAAATAAAGATATACGTATGAAACCAATCAGGTCGGCACTGAGGTCGGCAAAGCCTATATAAGACAAGGAGTGCCTGGCACAGTTGTTAGATAGGTAACTGCTAATAAAATGGCATGTTATCAAGATTTAAGTGAGTTTGGACGTGGTATTATAGTCGGTGCACGAGAGATGGGACATAGCATCAAGATAGCGGTGAAATTTGGATTTTCATTTACGTCCATTCACGAGTGTACCATGAATATCGAGAATCTGATAAAGCATCAAATCTACGACGTCGCTGTGGCTGGAGAAAGGTCACGCAAGAACGGGACCAATGTGACGACTGATAAGAATCATTAAGCGAGACAAACGTGCAACCCTCCCGCAAATTGCTACAGATTTTAATGCTGGGCCGTCAACAAGGGTCACCGTGTGAACCATTTAACGAAACATCATCGATATGGGCTTTTGGAGCCGAAGGCCCACTCGTGTTCCTTTGTTGACTGCACGACACAAAGCTTTACGCTTCGCCTGGGCCCGTCAACACTGACTTTGGACTGTTGATGACCGGAAACACGTTGCATGGTGTGACGAGTCTCGTTTCCAATTGAATCGAGCTGTTGGACGTGTGCGGGAATGGAGACAACCTCATAAATCAATGGACCTTATATGTCAACAGGGGACTGTTCAAGCTGGTTTAGGCTCTATGATGGTATGTGACGTGTGCAGTTGGAGTGATATGGGACCCCTGATACGTGACTCTGAGAGGTGACAGATACATAAGTATCCTGTCTGATCACCTGCACCTATTCATGTCCATAGTGCATTCCGAAAGACTAGGGGAATTTCAGCAGGACAATTTGACACCCCACACATCCAGTATTTCTACAGAGGTGCTCCATGAGCACTCTTCTGAATTTAGACACATCCGCTGGTCACCAAAATCCCCAGATATGAACATTATCGAAGAATATATCTGAGATGCCTTGCAACTTGCTGTCAAAAGAGATCTCCATCTTTTTTTACTCCTACTGATTTATGGACAGCCCTGCAGGATTCATGGTGTCAGTTACCTCCAGCGCTACTTCAGACATTAATCGAATCCATGCCACGTCGTGTTGCGGCACTTCTGCGTGCTCGTGGGAGCCCTACACGATATTACGCAGGTGCACCAGTTTTTTTGGCTCCTCAGTGTATATTTTCCTGCAAACTATCTTTTCAGTCTCAATACTACAAAATATGAAGAGAAATAATAAAAATAAAAACATATGTAAATAATGTACTACGAGCATGATTCTTGTCGAAGGTGAAATTCTGATTTTAATCAAGGTACAAAAAAAAAGACCCATTACAAATGCAGATAAACACCTTCCATCTCTAGAAACAAAATTGTGATATATGCTAATGGTGAAATATTTTGCATACTATTTTATAATATTTCTAGAACATGATTGCACTACAGAGCTTGCAGGTGAAAAATTGCAATATACAATAACATATTGAATAATTTCACATTATATGAAACATTCCTTGGTTAACTGTCCATTAGAATAGTAGAAAAAAATGACTAGGAGTATTCCTTTATAATCTATACAATTTGCTTATAAATAACCCAATTTGTTGTATTGGTGCTTGAAATTGTAAAATAATATCATTTAGTAGTACTGTCTCTAAAAAGTGGAAAATAAGGAAAGAATTTAATATTGAAGCACCAAACATTTTAATCCCTTAAGGGCTGCGGGTGTGTATACACATCTTGCTGGACTGGTGCGTTTAGTGCCCCGGATGTGTATACTCGTCCTTCTAAAGGAGGACTTTTTGCATTGTGCTGCTCTGTTTAAAACTAGTCCTACGGCTTTGGAATTCAATAAAATGGCATTGCCAGTGCTTCTAAAGAATTTACTTATTCCGGAGAAGAGGTTGGGTAGGAATTTGAAAGGGTATATTCAAGTAACGGGAAAATTCATAGCTCAGAGCGTTTTTTAAAATTTTTTTTTGTTTGAGTGTGTTCTTTTTTATTCTTCATTTGCTGTAATTTTCGCTTACCGTGTGTAGTAGGGGCTTTTTAATTTTCTGCATGAATACACTGAATACTATACTGGTTTATGTGTTCATGGATATATCACAGTACAAATAAGCTATAATAATTTTTTTTTTATATTGTAACTCTAGAGATTTGATTTTTTATTTTCATTTTATTATTTTATCCTTTTCCTTTCTTTTCTTGCTTTTTCAATGTGAAAGTAAGCATTTTTTAGGTGAAAGAGCATGCCTTTTCTTTTCCTCCAATAAACCGCGTAACAACGCCAGTGGGAAAAACGGTAGCACTGGGTGGTGAATTTCGTAAATTTTCTCGGCCGTTAAGGGGTTAAAACATTATTTGAAATACAAATATTTAGGAGGACCATAAATCTCTCAAAATATTTAGTATCTTAAATCGTAACAATGTCATTGCAACAAAACTTTTAAAAGGAACATTTTGTTCACACAAAAAAGGTAAAACTAATGGAAAAAAAGTTTTTGAGGTTATTATAATCCAGGAATATAAAATATATAAAAAAATGTTTTTATCCAGGAATTAAAGTTAACATTTATAACAAAAAATATCAAGCCATTTTGTTTACTGTGGTCTTGTTTTCTATTAAAAGTTTTAACGCGCACTTTTCAATGTCTTTCAATATAAGTTACTTTTCTTTTGGGAGATTAGAAGGGCGAAGGATTATCACGTGGGTAATACGCATTCAGCAAATATCTCTCAGTACTTCCTTAACAAAAATCTACTCTACGATTTATAATAAATCCAACTCTTTTTTTACATAGTCTTTTGAACACGATTTTGAAATAACACGGAACACGAATTTAACATTTTTTTTTGGCACGAATTTTTTTTTGTTTCAGCATGAATTTAAAAAATCTTGGGATTCGTGTCCTATGGATGAGGACGATTTGATATTATTTTTAACATTTTACGATCAGAACAAAGCTGAGAGAAGGTGAATGTCAGCTAATAACTACCGATTTAATTAGCTAGGTCTCGAAATCTGCTTCAAGTATGAAACAACATTTTCTTACTTCTGCCCTTGCCATAGAGTGTGTATTATAATTTGAACGAAATAAAAAAAAACCCACTCTAATAACAGATTTTGTACCCCCCCCCCCTTACCACCACTGAGATCGTTAATAACGAACGAACATATTTGAATAAAAATCGACAGTTGTAGTAGACGTATCTGATACATCTACTGATGAAAACATTTTTGATCCGGTTCGTAATAAATGTGTATGCTTGTTATCAAGTAGTGAGGTATAGTTTTATTAGTTAGTAGTTTTATTCTTAATTTCAATTTTAATTTTTATATGTTGTACTTACAGATTGAATTTTCAATGTACGCTAATTTTAATTTTTTTTGTAATAAAAATGAATTGTTTTTGTTATAAATATATAAAATAGTTTTATTATAATTTTTTGCGCGGTTTTATGGGAGAGTATTTAGAGATTTTTCATCTTACACGGTTTATGACAGATGTATGAAACGTTCTCCCAGATTTGCCATAAGGGGTATCAGGGGTGTTAAATTTGTCTCGAGGGGTGAAAATGTAAACAATTTTCAAACAGGTATACTTCTTTTAAATTTTATTTAAATAATTCGAATCTTTTACATGTTATTTAGAAAGGATTCTGGTTTAAAAAAGTACAAAATGTTTGAAATATAATCATAATTTTAAAAGTTATAAGCATATGCAAATAAGAAATAATTTTGTAATAAATATTACGTAATTTTTGCGTCACGCACGCTATTTTCTAAAATAGTAGCCTTTGATGCATAAAATTTTATAGAATTATAAAATGTATCATGCTCTTCAAACCCTATAAATTAAGAATAATATATATTTTATATTTCAAAAAATATTTGAAAAATATTGAAATTTTGAAATTTTTTTTAAAAATTTAATTTTTAAAAAAAATATAATTTATTGTTCTATTTATTTAAATTTACTACGGTGTAATAAGGATACATTTAAATTTACAAATCAACTTATTGCTGGTAATTAAAGCTAATACTTTTGAAAATAGCATGCGTGCAGTAAAACTTATATAATTAATATTTCTTATTTTCATATGCTTATAATTTTTAAAATTATGATTACATTTTAAACATTTTACACTTTTCTGAAGCCACATTTCTTTATAAATAATGTGTAAAAGATTTGAATTATTTAATTTTAATTTCAAAGAGTTATATGTATTTGAATATTGTTTATATTGTTAAAAAGTTAGCACCCCTGGGACCCCATAAATTGCAAGTATTTTTTACACGATTTTTTTTGCACGGTTTTCTAAAGAACGTATCTACCGTGTAAAAAGGAGTTGAGTGTATTTTCTTTCTTTTTTTACCAAGAATTTCGCAAGTTTCCGATTAAAATTCCATATGTTAGCAAAGTACCAAGACTTGCTATAAGCAAAGATCTGTTCGCCACAAAAATCCCCCACAAACTCAAAATATTTTCTTGCACCCAAACCTTTTTGATATTGTTCTTAATGTCCCACTGGTCTTTAGGAATCGTAAGTGATGTGTACAACATATGAGTTTTAGCTTCTTTCATCCACTCGTTTGTTAATGACATAGAGACCATAATTAATATATACGCATACATGTAAAAGGCAGTGTAAAAAATTCTGAAGAGGAAAAATTCGTTGACTGCTTTTGAATAAAATACCAGTCTGTATCCTCCCCAAGAAGTTCCAGTCATACTGATGAGAATGGCGACGAAAGTAGGGAAAGAAAAATGTTTATCCAACATATTAATATATTTTGCAATATCTGCGTACAAGCACAGAAGATATTCAATATCTCCTGGTAAGCAGTTATTCTTCAACTGACAAATGAAACGTTGGAGACTATTTTGGAGGAATCTACATATATGACAGTAATAAACTGTAAAAAGAGAAAAAATGGTGCATGTTAAAATATAAAATATCATTTCGATAATTTGATTAATCCTGGGACAATAATGAAGTTTATTACTGGAGGAATCGATTGAGAATTTTAATTCGATTGTATTTACATGCAATTCAACAATTTTTCTTCACCAAGTAGGCTCGAAAGAGGACACAAATCATCATTAAAACTTGCATAAGTAGAATACACGTGATAAAAAGGTACTTCGAATTTCGAAGATTATTCCTTAACTTTTGACGAATTTTACAGCGATCTTCAGTCATTTGTAGCATAACACCCCGCCATTTGTAAAGGGATAAATAAAGTACTATAATTAATGCTGCCAGTAAACCATGTGTATACTCACTAATTTTATCTTTCAGGAATATTAACCGTGATACATTGCAACACCTTTTTACAAACAGTAGAAAAAATGTAAAGTATTTGCAACAATTCTTGAAGCAGCAAGTTATTCTGATATTTACAGTCTCCTTTCCCTTCTCATCTAATAAAACACTACATTTCTTTTCCTGGTCTTCCTTCAGTTCGATTCCAATCAAAGTAAAAATATCGAAAATGAGTTTAAATTCTTTTCATGGTATTGCTTAGAACTCCACATTTTTCCATTCTTCACTTCATCTACTTGTATTTTGTTAATTTTGAAGACGTTCGAATATTTTCGTCGTCTGCTTGTAATGGTTTAATATATTTTTGTCTTTATATAACTTTTCTTGAAAAAAAAAATACTTGTATACTTTTTCAATCTATGCAAGAATAAGATTTTGTTGCACTGAGAATTGAATTATGACGTTTTTAATTCTGTTGCATTCACAAGATTGAGGTTTCAAAGACATGTAAAGAGAGAATAGGAGTTCCGTCTAATATTAAGCATTAAATGACTGAAAGAAAAATCTCATGTCCCATATTATAATCACAATAAGAAAATGAGTTATAATGCTTTTCGATGACAGCTCATGGCCAAGGTATGGATCGCTAAATTATTCCTATCGATATGCTTTACGTAAACTGCGTATGTGCATAAATGCTCACGAGAAGTTGATTTAAGTGGAGAGAAACAATTTATTGTTACTAGAGGGATTTTTTTTGTCTGTATGAAATTTAAGTTACATTCATTAATTTGCTTTTAATAAATAATTTTGCTCTCAATCTCTTTTTTATTCCACATGAAGTCCGTGGCCCTATACATTTTACCAGATCACATTTTCAGAAATAAAAAAAAAAGAAAGAATCGATAAAAATGTTTTTGTCTTTGGACTGAAGTATATTATTATTAATTATTTGTTTTGATAATATAAAAGGAAATTGATTTTTTTCAAAAGAAGTTCTTTTGTGATTTAGTTTTTAAATTCTAAACATAGACTAACTTAATATATGTAAATTTGTTTTTGTGTGTGTCTTTATCTACCAGTAACTTCTTAATTTAGATAACGTCTGTTTTTTCTTTCTGAGGTCTGGTTAGCATTAGCAGCTGCTGAGAAACTTCAGCCTTTAAAGGATTTTGAAGAGTTAAAAAATTTTCTGTACCTTATGCAACAGAACTATTATACACGCAAACACACCGCGACTTTAAGCAGTTACCATAAAAATTCGAAAAATAATTTTACAATGGGAAAAAAGGAACAAAAATACAAACAGAAGCTCATGTAGTATTATCCTGATTAAGGTTTTTGAGAGCATATTCGCAAAGAAAAGAATATAAGTATGACTCAATAAACTACCCTCGAGCAATATCTATCCAGCTTGTCTAGTTTATTTTGATTGCAACATACATAAATCATAGTAATGAATGAAGAAATACAATAGTAACGTACAAAATGAAGCTGATCTTTTTAAGTATGTCCTACACGAAGTTTATTCCTAAAACTCCTACAATAATTGACATCCATAGGTAAATCAAGTAATGAAATAAAAATTGTAATGATTAGAAATTTATAAAACTGCAACTTTTAATTGAAGATTATTTGCATAGCACGGAAATGTACGATTTCAGAGTTTAAAGGAGAAGAAATGCCACTAAAATAACTGAAAAAATCATTAGTGCCTCTTTTGGTTGGTAAATAATATCCGAGAAAGTATTAACTTTTTTCTTCTTATAAACGTGATTTGAGAATCGGGATCCCCCCCCCCTGCTTTTCTTTTTAAAATTTAGTGCGCTACAGAATAATAGGGAAAAGTGAACGACCAAATCGATTGTGTCAACATGATATAGGGATTCGTTGATAAAGGTATAAGTTCAGGTGTTCTTTAAATCATAAAATGTTAATATAATCCCTCCACGTCCACGCTTTCTATTTAACAGATATATAGAAATAGATATTTCGCTTATAAGGACATGTCAATGACAAAAGGCGAAGTGTGTCTTGTAGGATGTCGTCTTTCGAGTTAAGCGTCCATCCATAGATATGAAGAAAAAAAATGCTTATTATAATTAATCCATTGAAAATTGGGCTCTGTTATAACTATCATCAATTCTTTGTTCAGTAGGATGAGGTATTTCAAAAGGTACAGGTGTATTTTACCAGCATTATTAAAAATTAATTACCGTACATTCAGACACTTTTAACAGAAACATGGGATAAAAATTCACTGGTACGCGCTATACACCAAATATAAGAATATGCCATCGAGAAAGTGAACAAACTTTCAAAAGCAATCAAAAAGTAAACAAGCTTTTGCAATTTCTTTTTCCAAGGTTTGGTAATATCGCTAGTATTTAGCACTGAAAAGAGGGAGCTGTATACGGCGTGTCCCTCATCTTTCCTCGTAGTCGTTAGAGAGTAAGATATCGTTCAACATGGCAGCTCCATTGTTGATCTTCACACCAAAGAGGAAAATAGGGCACGGATTCGTTTTTTGTTTGCGGATACCTGCACTGGGTTTTATACCCATCCCTTCCCTCACAATACTTTCAATGACGTTGCCCCTCAGTGGTTGACGTCGATGGACTGCTCGGTTTTTTGTCGTCGCATAAAGAAGGTCGTCCCTCTTTGACACGCTCTATCCATTTGTAGATCTTGCTTCGCGATAAACAACTGTCACCACACTGCGTTCCGAGGTGCCCTAAAAATTTTTCCTTTTCCCAAGTGCTTTACTGTCTCTGGTAAACACGGGTGTCACCACTCCGGGGTACCCTAGTGATTCATATCTATTTTCGACCCTCGTACTTGCCTTTCCATTCATCCTTTCTTTCTTTTCCGATCTAGATCACAGAAAAAAAACATTTTTTAAATATAGAAGATTATATTTCTAAATTCTTTTTTATTGAATTTATTTTTATAAAGACAATTTCGTTTTCCTTTTGTAATGCGTTAATTTGGTTTCAATTCATTATCAATTTTATTTTCTCTACTTTCGATACTTCTACTGTGTTTTATTAACATTGTTGGTTTCCCAACTCACATGTTTGCCGTGTGCGGCGTCCCGTAAGGAAGCAAATGGTGTTCTGGGGATACCTTTGCGTTCTCTTTGTCCCACTCTTCTCTGTAGACGGGAGGCAGGAGTGAGCCCGCTCCTGTCAATTGGCTGGTGATAAGTCTCTTTGGTGTCCCCGGAGAGGCATTGCTGTAGGGCTAGTGCTGCAGATAAGGGGTGTCGGATTTACCCGTAAGATCCTTGCGGTGATGCTGTAGTGCTATATTCTGGGCGTACTCTAGTTAAGCGCCGTGCCCGGTTTTGCAGGTTGACTGGCACACAGCTTCCTTTATTGGGCTTCGTGGTGGGTGGAGGCACGTCAGGATGAAGTTCAGTTAGCGTTTATGGATCTAAGTCAGCTATACCCGGGTAAAAGCCTTGTTTTATCCACTTTTAACATAGGCAATATTGTTGCGCATGTAATATTTTTATTAATTTCCTTGCCAAGCAACGAAATATCTAAAAAGTCTCCATTTACTTTTCATAAAGCCCTTATTGGTATAGATTATGAACCGAAATCGTTAAACGATTGCGTTCCGGGGATCTGCTTATTGTAGCTCTGCCAGCTGTGCAAACAAAGTCCTTTCTTTTCGCGAAAACTTTTCTGGGGAGGGGAGGAGGTTCAACCGTGACAATAAGCCTGCATAAAACACTCAACTCTTGTCGAGGTGTCATTTTTGAAACTGACCTGTTGTGCACCTCTGAAGCAGAAATCCTCGAGAGATTCTCTGATCAGAGTCTAATTCAGTTCAGGAGAATCGCAACTAAAAATATGCTACAATTATTCCTACGAGACATTTAATTTTAACATTCAACAGTCCGAAACTTCCAAATACATTACAATCTGGTTATTTCAACTGTAAAATCCGTCTATACGTTTCAAATCTTCTGCCTTGCTTCAAGTGTCAGAGGTTTGGGCATTCACAAACTGCCTGCCGTAGACAATTAATGTGCTCTAGATGTGCATCTGTTGGATATTCCTCCAGAGATTGCAGTCTGGAGCATAAATGCGTTAATTCTTCACATCCTTATGCCACCTATTCAAAACTAGGCCCTAAATGGAAAACGGAAAAAGAAAAATAGACAATTAAAACTAATATAAATATATCGTATGTAGAAGCGCGGAAATTTAAAGCCCCACAGTTATCCCAAACTTACACCCAGGATGCCAAACCTTTAACTGCAACCACTACAACTCAAACAGATGACAATATTACAAAAATAAAATATGTCCACCTTTACAATGACTTCAACCTCTTATATCCCAATCAAAGCCAAATATATCTTTTTCAAGTCCTTTAATTTTCATATCGTCGTCTTCCACTCAAGCACCTCTTCCTTTCCACATCTTCAATAGAACCTATAATGTTGGAGTCGGAGTCATCAATTTCTACATTTAATACCCCTGTTCGCTCATCGATGAAAGATAAAGTAACGGTTATCAAGAAATCAAGAAAAAAATTTCCATCTAGGTTTACTTCCTTACCAACAAAAAAGATATTTTTTCCTGCACATAATACCCCGTTGGTGTGGTATGGTAGTTAGGAGAGGGAGTGCCAGCTCGGGTATCGTTCTAGTCACTTGACCATGGTTCAACATTACGAGGTCTGTTGCCAAAAAGCCCTCGTGTAGCTGAACAGTGCGACGTTAATATTCACTCTTTCACTCACTCCTGCACCTAATCCATCCATCCTGGCATGTGTTAGTCCTGGCATTCGTGTATCCACTACAACTCAAGATTTGAAACAGTAAGCGAAAAATCGTCCAAAAAAGCGCAATTTGGAAAAATTCACAGGTAATCCTAATATTGAGATAAGAAATGACACCAGATAAACCCAGAAAAAGTACACCTGTACCAAGACACGTCTGATGAGGAGGACATGATTGTATTTAATATAGCAGAAGTTGAATTTCACCGAAAGGCTGGATTTTCTCACTCTTAAAAAAAGAAAGTGGTTCTTTTCTAATACATATATGGCATTGTGAGAGAAATCCTCCACCGAAGTCTATATGGTTTTATATTTAGAATTAGAAGTTAAATTTATGCTGTTTTATCTATATAATTTTTAAAGCATATTTTACTCGGAATATTTATACATATTGTAGCATGGTTGCAAAGAAGTAGCGTAGGGTTATATTCCCAACGAAATGGGAGTTAAGACCAAAAGTGGTTTATTATTTTCTCACACCTAGTTCACAGTACTCACATTTAAAAGTACTAAAAAAACACATTTACATTCTTAAAACTATACATTCAACGTTCTCTCGGAGTTCTCTCTCATCCCGCCTTTTTTTTCTCCCTCTTTTTCTACTACATGTTGCCATTCGGCACTTACTGAACTTAGCGTTCCTGTTGCACCCTCTCACCAAAAGGGCTAGTTTTTCCGTCCTTGAGTGAGCTAGTCCTTCAGTCCTTTACAATATATATGCATGTGTGTTTATATATAAATACATAATTTTTTACACTTTTAACTTTTTAGCCTCTTAAATTTTTTAACAAATGTATGGCGCAGTGTCACGTTGGAGGGTTCGAGTAAAATTGAGCTATTTTTCAATAAACCAATTTTATTGCCTGTATCATTTAATAGACTCCTTTAATAAAATAATATATTGTCCCCTCTCTCGCCAACTAACTTTATTAAAATTTCGGATTTTTATTCTTTTGGCACATTTTTGTGCTTAAATGCTCTTCCTAATGAATAAAAAAAATAGTTCTTATGCTACGTTTCTTCTTATTTTCAATTTCCTATATAAGAATAATCTTTTTCTTTCGAATTATTTTCGCTTGTGCTCCTCTTCTCTCGTTCACTTGCTGGAGTTGAGTGGTAGTTTGCTGCATGACAGTAGCATTTAAATAAAGAAAATTAAAGTTCGCGGGAAAAGTTTGAGTAAAATTTAAAAAAAAACACGAGCCTAAAAAGTTTTTAATTCACAACGTAGCGAGTATCACTGACACGAGCATGATTGCCAAATGGAGCCGAGTAAAACCGATTGAGCGTAATGCAACTGATCCGACACTTATATAATTTAGATTAACTAATCAACAAAACGCGCTTACAGAAGTTATCATTTCAAAAATAATTATTGGAATTAAAGCTAAAATATAAAAAAGTTTTGTGATTTTCATTCGATGAAATGTCTTAACAATCTATCCTATGCTACAAAATTTTTCCAATCAGAAATTAACTTCGATATGTAAAATATATTAATCCGATTTCCCAGCGTGACTATTGGTTTTACGGTATTTTTGGAAGAAAATATTTGAACAGTAGTAGCATTAAAATATTAACATTGCATTATTTCTAATATCATTATGTACATGCCTTCATCTCTGGAAAAGTCTGGAAGTCTCATTGAAGTCTGGAAACTGAAATTTGGAAGACAGCGTGAAGAGGCATACATTTATAGAAGAACGAGTTAACATCTCTTTGGGTAAGTATGTTTATCTATACATTCTTATGCAACGCAGATAAAAACATTCAAGGAGTGATTCCTAAAATTATTAAAAAAATCAAAATTTATTACGATTCTAGAAATAGTTCTTCGCAACTAAATAGACCCTAAAAAAGTGAAGCTCTGAAAATATTCCATTTAGGGAATGAAAAAAAACAACCATTAAACAAGTAATATAAAAATATATTTTACAGTCAATTCCTACTTAGGTCAACAAAGAAATTTTTTATTTTAGTTAATTAAATTTAATTAATGAATTAATATTTGAAAATTTTTTATAAACATCAAGTGTCATCCACTACAAGTTAACAGTAAACTAACAGTAAAAATTCACAAAAAAATTAAAAAAGAGAATACAAACTTTATTAAAGTTGTTGTGCATTATGGATCAGGGGGTCTGAGTGGGTGGAGCGTAGTTGACACCCCTCTCAGATCCCACGTGGTCTATCTCCACAGAAACCATATGTAACGGATTCTGTCTCAGTTGAATCGTGAACTTGGATTCAGCATAACTAGACATGTTGTTGTTTACTTGTAAATCTGATAATTCTTGACTTCGGCGTACCAGGTGCCGTTGTTTACTAGGATTTTTCTCTCGAATATTAGAATTCTCTTTAGTTTCAGTCTAATTAATGTAATGGTTTAATTTGTTAAAGATTGTTAAGTTTATCGTTGAAAGTTATTATTACCAATAAATCCAGGAAAAGACAATTCTAGGACTCCAGATTATTATTAATATTATTATTTTACAACACCACATATACGCATCAGTATAGTATTTCTTGGCTTCTAGCACCGTTAAATTTTAAAAGGTTTGACTAATTTATATAAATTTTAGCATCGTCTTAATTTCTTGCAATTCTTTTTAAACAATCCATTCATTGCCACGCATTTTTTAATGCATTCGTTTTTGAAAAACAAATGTAAAAATTATAAAATGTAAAATGTCATTTAAAATATTATAAAATTTAGAAAATATAATATTTATTTATAATATATAATTTTCAGCACAGTAATCAAATGTTTAGTTTAAAGAATATATAATTTTTGTAAGAATATTTATTGTACCTTTTTATTTTTCGAGTATAGCTTAGAATCCTTTATTATAATTAAGAAATCTCACACAAATGATTTTCTTTTTGAGCTTTCATCAAATATATTTTCAAAAAAAAAAAAAAAAAACATGATTATATATATCTTGAGTATAGTCTAGAGTTCTTTCTAAATTTTGTTTCCATTTACAATATTCATCAGCGTTTCAGGTCCTTTGACACATGAACGAAATATACAATCTCTTCTGTTTTTACTCGATTTGGATTTAGCCCGGATTAGATAATATAAATTTCTTTTACACGACTTGATTTGATTTAACACAATCGACCCGAATTCTAAGAAAAAAATTTTGCTTTATGTTTATTTTTACACCTGCGACATTTTAGATGAAAAATAGAGATATCATGTGGTTTTTTATTTTATTTCTGAGGTGGCTGCGGTAGCCCATTACACTCGTGGCCGTGAAGTGTCGTGAGTTTGAGCCTAGTACCGCCGAAGACACACCGCGCAGAGGAGGCTGGTGCACTTTAAATATGTTTAAAATTTTTCTGTTGATGTGGTGTGGAAATTAGGAGAGGGGATGCCAGCTCAGGTGTCGTCCTCATTGCTTGACCAAGTTTCAAACAGGTGAGGTCTGTCGCCAAAAGCCCTCGTGTAGCTGAATAATGTGACGTAATATTTACTCACTCCATTTTTGAAAATTTTGTTTCCTCAAACTGAAACTTTGATGCTTCTTGAGCGAATGAGAGTTCTATTAATATCGTGCTATAGAGCAACAAGAGGACTAATGGCGATGGACCTCGCAATTTTGAACATCGATCAAGAGACAAAGCTGAGATGGCACTGTCTCTCCTAACTACCACACCACACCAATGGAAGCACATTGAGTCTCAACAGATTTAACGTTCATTCGGCCCTTTCAAAACAGGGCTCAGTCTTCAGAAGCACAAGGACTCGAACCCGTGACACACCGGTCTCGTGTTCGCGCCCATAACCACTAGGGTACCTCGGTCGTCTTATGTGCTTTGTGAAAAACAAAGTATTGAACTGAACAAAGTAGTGAACAATACCAAACGCAAAATTAAAGAGGTAGGTGAAAATTAAAAGAAAACTGTGGGGGTGGTGCATTTGTTGCCCCTCTATCGCCGTCTTGCCTACCTAAGGGTGTGGGGGGGGAAACAAAGTATCACCAGCAACTTCCATAATAACTATTATTTTATTTCTCTTCAAACACACTTAATCAATCACAAATGAAACTACAAAAGGAAGCTCTAGGAATGATATATATAAAGCGAGCAATCTAATCTCAATGAATAACTCTAAGTGAACTAGACAAGGTGAACAAGCGCTAGTGATCTGATAATTAAATTTAATTCAATCTATCTTTCATTCTCAATCTAATAATTTAATATCTTAGCAACTACTTCCTTAACTCGCGCTATGTTTGTGAAATATTCAATGAAATATTCTAATATTCTCACCTACGCATCACCGCAACAGCTCTTCGGCTCCTTCTATATTACATCTACAAAACCTATAAATATATAGACTTTATATAGTCAAACTAATTTAAATATCAGGGTTTCTTCCTGAGAAGCTGTAAATTAACGCGAATGCTGGCTCCAAAGTTTCCCCAAGAGGATTAGTGAAATAATGACGCGTATAGA
>BMAO01026731.1:0-17062 GCA_019973975.1 Trichonephila clavata
TATTTTAAAAACTAAAAAAAAACTCTCTTTCATTGTAGATTGAACTAAAAAATGAAAAAAATAGTTTAAAAAACTAAAAAGACACGCATTTATAGTTAACTGAACTAAAAATTTAAAAATAATTCTTAATGTAAGAATAAAATGATTAACGAGAAATTTACTGTCATTGTGGTAAAAGCGTGGGGTGCTTGTACTACATTTTTTCACTAATTCTCTATTTCGAAATGGAACTAGAAAGAAATTATATCAATGAATATCAAGACCCCACGCTTTTACAACAATGGCATTAATTTTCTCGTTAATCATTTTATTCTTGTATTAAAAGTTATTTACTTTTCTGTTCGATTAACCATAAAATCGTGTTTTTTTTAAATTTTTAAAAATTATAATTAATTTTTTCAAAGGAGAAAACAGAAAGCACCATCAGAATTCCTAAAATTAAAATCTGTTATTTGGGTTTTCGTTGCCGAGTATTTAATTAAAAAAATTATTGGTTTCATTCCAAAAAGGAAATGAATACGGTTAAAAATGCACAATAAGAGTAATCTTTTAAAATATTTATGCTATTCTATTCACACATAGGAAATATAACAGCAATAAAATCAATGCTATATGACAGTGGTCGCAGAAATTTCTGCAGCTACTCTGTTCCGTTTTTAAACCAACTATGTGAGCTGCGAACCAAAACGGCTATCCACTTTTTTAAGCCCTTCAGGAGAAAGAAGTGTTTCCCCAGGCCCGCACGTTCCGAGAGTATACGCACGCACGGGAACCGGGTGAATTTCCCTGCTAAGTCTCTAATTTCATTTCAAAATTCATGTAAAATCTTAAATGCAATCATGTCTGATTAAAATTATATTTTACTATAATTGATAATATCAATGTACAGTATAGAAACATTTTCGCTATATTTAGAAAAAACAATTGCGAGTTTTAAAGAAAATGTTTTCATTTTAATAAAAGAAGTACTGTTTTCACTCTTTTGACCATGATGATTAAGTAAAACAGACATAACACTTACAAAATGCTATCTGGCAAATATCAAACGATAAATTTACTCTCTCATAAACTTGGTGTGGTTTTAACTTATACAAATCTTTTTAAAAACATCTGATGCATCGTTTTTTATATTTCATGCGATATCAGGGAAAAAGAATCGTATGTTCTTACTGAATAAAAATGATTCATTGATCTAAATATGAGCCACAAATAAAAAAAATACTGAAACTATTATTATGAGTGTCAGATGCCCAATAAACTAATAAGCTTTCCTTCTTTTTCCAATTTAGTCAAAATATAAACAGAAATCCTGAGCACAATAAATCTTAAATCCTTAAATGCCCAATTCTTTCAAAAAATAAGCATGTGCAGTTGTTTAAAAAAAACTTAAAAAACTCGGAGCCAGAAGCACATTTTGAAATTCAAAGTTTTGTGGAACATATTCGAAGAAAAAACAGACTTTAACCGCTATTTAGTGCCTAGTAAAAACGTTCCAAAACGTTAATAATAATTATAAAAACGTTTCAAACTCTAACCCTCCCCCTCTTCGGTGTGATAATGGGCCTCAGAGAAGGGAAATCCGCATTCGCATATTCGATACGGTGGCCCCTGAAACGCGTGATCACATAAATGTCATCATGGTCCTAAACAGGTTTTAAAAAATCTAACATTTGTTTACTGCCTATAAACTTACATTTCTAGTATAAATATTAAATTAATTTCATTTAAACTGCCTTAAACAAAAAGAAACTTAAATCAGAAAACCATGAAGACCTGCGTAGACAGCTGGCTCAGGAAATTATTAGTTGCATTTCTAAAAAAGCAGTGCCGGTCTATACGCCCGATAATCGTATGGGCAGGCAACGGTACTTTTATTCGCCCCCCCCCCCCTCCTTGAGACTCCAATTAAGCAACCCTGACACTTGTTCCATCTTCAGGAGTGAGTAAATTGCGATTAATGGAGGGGCTTGAAATTATGTCTTATAATTGTGGTGTTGGGGAACTAAGGATTTTTTCGGATAGCTCCAGTGCACTGCAACACCTTAGTGGCTGGTCCTCCGCAAGCGATGAAACCAGTATTTCTGTTCCGCTCAAATTGAGGAAAATCTCTCAGACCTACGATGTCCAACTTCACAATGGATACCATTACATCATAACAGGTGAAGTAATGAGATCGCTGATAGATTGGCTAAAGAAGGTAAAGCAAATGAAAGGGCTACAGGCATTTCTCTAACTTATCATGAACTGTACTCTAATGCAAGATGTAAACTAAGTTTAATATGGCAAATTTCGCCAGCGCATCAATTGTACGCAGGAGCATCCTCTAAATCTCTACTAAAAATAAATCTGATCATGGGTGCTCCGGCTAGACTAACATGTGGTCTCTTGAAATGTCTTTCCTAAGATAGAGGCAGAAAATCCAGCCCACTCATAAAAAAAGCTGTGGCCATCCAGCTTCAGTGTATCACATTCTGAGATGTCTCGGGGTTTCTAAGGAAGGGAGGCCTTAACAACCTATCCCTTTATTATCATACGTTTTTTTGTGGACAACGACCTTCTGAAACTGACCTGACTTTGATCAGATCACTCAAGGATAAAGAACAACAACAGAAATTGAATTTGAATTATACAGGGTCTGGCATATTTACCTCCCCTGTTTCTAAAGGCAGTTACCAAAAACAAAACAAGATACATAGAAAAGTCTTTTATTGGGGAACAACATATACGATGCTGTTTTACATTAATTTGGTTTTAAAAATAATTCCGTACTACAACAGTGACACGCTGGCGAAATCTATCCCGAGAGTTTTCCATAATTCGTCGCATAATTTCCGGTGGAATGGCAGCCACTACCTGGGTAATTGCCTCCTTTACTTTTACTTGTAGGGTAGTAGGGCGATGTGTTTACACTTGAGGGTTTTCCACTGCCTAGTGGAGAAAAGTTTGCTTATTCACAGTGTCTGACAAGTGGAAGGGGGACTTATCAGACTAAATCAAAATAACACCAGAGGGAATGTTCTAAAGAACTTTCGGGAAAGACTTCGTCAATGCATCATCATTGGAGGACGCCATTTATGGAACATAATTTTTAAAACCAGTTAATGTAAAATGGAGTCATATTTGTTGTTCACAAATAAAAGACTTTTCTCTGTATATTGTTTTGTTTGTTTGCAACTGCCTTTTGAAACAGGGAAAGTTAGTAAGTTGGACACTGTATTCAAGAAAGAAATTGATGTGTAGCTAGTGATAAATAACAAATGTAAAAAACAATTTCTATCAGACGTTAACTTTAATGAGAAGGATGGATCTCTCTTCTTTTTTTTGTGTCATGAACAACGTTTTTTTTAAAGTTGAGAGAAGGTAGTGATTACCATTAGAGTACAGTTGTACGAGTGCTCATCAGTGTGAGTCTGTTTCTGTACTTATTTTTAAAAACTTTAACGTGTTAACACACTCTTTTAAAAAATGTCTCCTCAATCTGCTAGTAGCTTGTGATTACTGGTATGGTGATACAAAAACTCCTTATTGAGTAATCAATCAATATAGTTACAAAAAAAATTAATACTGCATCTTTACTTTGTATTTCATCAAACAGTGGGAAAAAGTATCTTTCTCTCGGTTTTGTTTTCACCCTACTTTTAGATGTTTTTCAAAATGCGTGAAGTAATCTTCAACTTTTTTTAGTACTTACGTATTAACGTCACCGCAGCCAAATAGGTGTCACGTGAACCGTGCCATTTTGCACTAAAATCTGAGAGATTGCAGGTTTTTTTTTCAAATAAAACAGGCAAAAATCTTTTTCTTGATTTCATATCATGGCGCGATTCATGTTCTGCCAATTATGCGGTGGTTACGTTAATACTTAAGTACATTTTTATTTCTAAGAATTAAAGTAGATGCTTTGGCAATTTCGATAAATGTGCATCAGAATAATAGTTTCCTATGTTTTTTTTATAAGCGAAAACTACATTTTCTTAATTTATAGAATCGATCATTTTTGCTTCTTCATAAGACGAAGTGCTACAGGTGCATAATCGAAAATGATAACGAGGGAGACTGAGAAACGGGGGGTAGATCCATTTAACGTTTAATTGTTGATTTCGAACGGGTGACATTTATCTTATATTTTATTCTTTTTTATTGTTTGTCTTTTTGTTAATTGTTTATTTATTGTTTATCTTTACAATTAATAACTACGAGCTTCCACGAATACGAGTTGATGAAGATATTTGTTTGCCGTACGTGAGCATGCGGGATAAATTTCTGACTTATTATGTAATGACCATTTTTATCAGTAAATCATGCAAAATCCTTCCTTTTGCCTTCAAGCTGTTCAAAGCAAACAAGCGTTCAAATTCTCGTTCATCTTCCATTTCCTTTTTTGATCTTCCATATTTCAGCTTGTGAAATGCTTTTGCTCACTTTAATATCTCATTCTTTTGTTTACACGATTTATAGTATGCTCAATTTTCATCTTCGAAACTTCTTCTTCACATGTGGTTTTGGTCAAATACGTTCTTGAAGTTGAAACATCTGGACATTTTCACAATATGCCTCACATAGTATCTGAAGATTAGAGTCACGAATTCTTCATATCAAAGCAGAAATTAAAACTCCGAAATGAGAAATTGGCTCGTAAGCTGAATGTTAATCGAGAAAACTTATATGCAAACAAATGACTAATATTTCGATGGTTATGTTTACAAATACTAAGCTATTGTACTATTAATCTATTTATTTCGACTACCACTTACCACTACAGCATCTATACAAAACCGAACAAATTTAACCTAAAAATAATGACATGTTTTAAAGTAGTGAAGTCAAGAAAAACTAATTATTACGAATACCAAAAAGTATTTAATACGATATCAAATACAGCTACAAAATAATGCAAAATGAATAATAAAGAAAAATGGATAAGATTACAGTTAAAATTCCTCTCGGTGGTGAGTTGAGCAGTTTTTTCCTCCACGTAAAGCAGACGGACAACCATGCAATGGCGTCTTCCTCTGCAACACAGCTTCCACTGACCTTTTCCCACCTTTTCACTTAAAAGTTACATTTTTACATTTATGAAATTTCCCATTTATTCACTATAACACTCGTGAAATAATAACAGAACAATTTTATTTGGCGAGAGGAAACCTTCTCTTCTACTAGCGAAAAACAAACAACTCTCGAATTCCACAGATTCCTATAACACAAATAACTTTCAAAGTAAACAAAGGGTTGCCATCGCGTAAAAGATAAATGCAGATTCGACGGTTTTGGTAAAGGACATGCCAAAAAATAATGATTTTGTACAAAATGCCTATTAATAAGAATTGAATCGAAATTAAGGTCAAATATTTAAATGAACGTACAAATAAACAATTAACTATACGAATAAAACATTATCCAAACATTTACTGAGTTATTATTGTTTGTGTGTACTTAATTTTGAGCTTTTAGTTATTTATTTGAAGATAATACAAATTATATATATAAAGAGGTGCTTTTTCTGAAAAAATGATATTTATTAACTTGTTTTTATTTAATGCGCTGTTAAATCTCCGGTTTTTGCTTCATTTTAGGAATCCATTACCTATTTAAAAAAAGAATATATACAGTGAAAACAAAGATAAATAAATAACTCTCAGTATAAAAATTCGAAGCCATGTTTAAACCTCTTAAATGCAAAATTTACGTCCCTTATTTCCCTTTCAATATTCAAATGAGTTATCTTGAATGAAGAGTAGTTTTAATGATATAAATCTATATAACAAAAATAAATATATGTTCACTTTCATATTAATTAATTCTACATTATGTGAAAATATTTATACATGTATTTAATTTACCTAAATTAATTATTCATTTAAATTCTGCTTATCTGACTAAATTAAATATTTATAATTATTCAAAACAAAAATATAGAAACATTATAGCACAATAAGAAATTTCTAGACTTTATTCTGCAAAAAAGGGAAAGCATGCGCCTATACGAATCATTTTACTTCACAACAAAAAAAAACTCAAACTATTTATTTTTGACAGTAAGTTTTTTAATTAAATCAATATTTTGATAAAGTTGTACTTTTCAAAGGAAATTAAGGTATCCGACTACGTTCGGAGACCTATTTTTTATTTTCTAAAATTCACTAAAAATTTTACATTTTTAATTTCATTTTTTGCACTATGATAAAAAATACAGTTATAAATAATATACATACATTAAAATTTACAAAAATTTAAAATTTTAAGGAAATTTTAATTAATTTTTTTAATTTTTTCAAAGGCTCTATTTTTAAAAATAATTTATATTTTACAAAAAAAAAATTGCTGCAGCACATTTTTCAAACACATTTCTAGAGGTTGTACTACAAGTTTTAAATTATTTTCTTTTAATCAAAAGTTATAGCTAATCGAAGCTACAACCTATGAATTTCATTCAAATTTTCGATACTTTTATAAGGAAATCCAACTATAAAATCACTAAAAATTGTTCAATTTCTTAGCTGCTAGTCCAACCTCTAGATAATATTATTAATAACATTTGTGTAAAATTTCATACAAGTATCTCTATTGGCTCTTTAGATATCACATTTGAAATATCAAGAAATTTACAAAAAAAAAAAACAGTTTTGAGAAAAATGCATTTAAACTTTATAAATGTAATTTCAAAATAAAATATCACAAGTATATTACTAAAAATCTAATGATTTATATTTAACAACTCCACTCCTTGGTATTTTATTAAATTGTAACTTTCTTTGGGCCTATATTTTTTTTCTGACTGATTTTTAAAAAGGCAAAGAATGTTGTTTCGAGTCACTGTGCGAATGATGGCAAGAAATCTGTCATCACGCAGTGTATAATAATTTGCATTTATGCCAAAAGCTTTCAAACAAACAAATAAAAGCTTTGTTAAAAATAATGACAGCAATATGGGTACCCAAAGAAAATGTTTTCAGCTCAATAAAAGTTTCTTTCAGAACAATTTGCCAAAAAAAACGCGTTAAATGATCTGTTTGCATTTGTGTCACACCGTGGAGGCAATTTTATAATAACTGCTTATCAAACAACTTTGTTTACACAGGTTTAACAATATTTAAAAGTTTCATGGAAAGGCTTACCACCTTTATTTATATATATTTTTTCCGGTGGCTATTCTTCATTGATACTCACACCAGCTCTCAGCTCCAGTTGGGAATGGTGCATACATGGGTATCTCTCTGATGGAGCCACCGAGAAAAAATGCCGCACTTAGCAGAGCTTTGACGTGATTGGTGTTACTGCCATAATAGTTTTGAATTTTATTAATCATAACACTGGAAAGTTTTTCTTTCCCACCGAGGTTTTTCTAAGTTTTCTTTGCCGAATACTCACTCTTTCTTAGAAGTATATTAGGCACTCATTTTATGACACTGTTGACATCAAATAGATCTTTAACTAAAATGTATCCTTGGGAATCACCATCACACACCATAGAAATCAACATTGTTTTAAGATCTCGTGGTATAAAATCACACAAAGATTTTGTACGCACTAACAGATTCCATGATTGAAGTAAATACCAGATGAATGCAGGAACACACATGTTCGACTAGACATTTAGAATTCTACAAAACTTAGACATAATTTCCTAATCTGGAAGTTTCCCAGTGGCGATGGATAAAGTTTCTATAGAAACTTTTAGGGAAGAATGTCCACGTATCTGTCGTCAACGGATTTTCCACATTCTCCAATTGACGTGTTGGAACATTTTGTAATGCCTTTTACTACCAACTCAGCAGCATTCATGACATCTTTAGCCGTTGATGTAGAAGCAGCCAAGATATTTCTTTCACAAAGTCTATATGCTCTTTTTGCCATACAGGGCATATTCAGCTTAGCACGTAACTTTTTCGCACAGACAAATGTCATCTTTCAATAATCCACATTCCACAAATAAGTTGCAAATTAATTGAAGTTCGGTTTTTAAGCTTTTTAGTAGCTGAAAAATTGACAATAAAAGTACATTTGGAGCATTTTAAAGTCACATTAGAAGTCAGTCCAAACAAGTAATCTTCATGCAGGTACAGATTCTTCTCAAAACAATTGAAGAAACACAAATTGAGAAAAACATACTTCCCAAAATATTTAAATAAAATATTCCATAACCTCTTAATGTTCCATTAAAACATTCTTTGCACTATGAAAAATTCTTCAGTCAATCCAGTTTTTGTTCATTACAAGTTTGAATATTTGCTATTTCCAATGTTTTTGTTACCAGTCCACTGTTGCATTTTCAAGAAGTTAATTTTATAGTTTTATGAACCATTATAACTTGAATTTTTAAAAGCAGAATGTCTAGAAACCATCAACGATCAAAAATTGTACAATTAAATCGAAAAAAGTTAAGTTTTTAGAAGAAATTTAGGATCAAAATTCGTAAGGCACAAATCAAAACAAAAACATGTGAGGTCAGAAGAAACAAATGTTGCCAATCGCAAGAGTCGAATTAAAAGATCGAAATTGTTGCCCATCAATTAAATAATTAAAAAAATTGTCAGAAATAGTTTTTAAAAATTATAATGGGTTGAAACTGCAAAAATTATCGGTAAAAAGCATGTTAAACAGACAACTTCCGGTTTCGAATGACAGCTGTAAAATATTTTAAACACCTGTAACTTTTTTTGTAATTATCGCACAGACAAAACAAAGACAGATTTAGAAAGCTAATTGCTTTAACTTTAAAATGGTAAAATAAAAAGAAAATGTGATTTTTTACCGAAAATGGCATTTTCAACGTAGTCGGATACCTTAAGGTATTTTTTCAGAAGATTTCCTCCGTTTGTGGGTTTTTCTTTGGGTCAAAATTTTTATTTCTCGGCGGTTTTCTGTTGTCAGGTTAACATTCTCTCCTTCAGCTTTGCTTCGAAAAAATCTCAAAATTTCAAGCAAAAATGTTTGAAACCTTCTTTTTTTGGTAATGTCTTAAGAAATTGTTTTTTGATGCATAATTTTTTCCATGAAACAGGGGAAGCAGACATCTTTCTTTTGGATGAATCAAAACCCTCCATCTTGCGTTTTTGCCTCGAAGTTACAATATCTTCTATTTTCGGCTTTATATGTTTATTCACTATCGCCCATTAAAATTGACGATGAAGAGACGATACACAAAATTCAAATTCACATGAAAAGAAGATAATGCAGGAATATTCAAAAGATTAACATTTGTGCTCAAACAAAAAACGCAGGGCAGAAACGTCCACAAAGTGTTGGAAAAGGAAAATTAAGCAGCCCATTTCTCCGTCGAAAGTCACATTTGAATGCTGGTTGTTTCTGAGAAGACCATATTATGCCTACAATACAGAGTCAATCTTGTGTAATGCACACAAATCAAAGGTAAAATTGTCAAGGGTCTATTTTGATTCTTCTCATTAACAATCCTCTTGGGGTAAAATGGATCTTTAAACTTTAATTTATTGAAAGCCTTCCTTCGAAGAAGAAGATATGAGTATGCAAATTAAAACTTGTAGGTACATAAAGATTAAACTTTCGAGTTAGAGAGAGGTTGGACTGCTACGGCTAACAGTGATTGATTAAACGTGAATTTAGGCTTTGGATACTTCGTAGTTGATTATTGTAATATTAAAGTTGACGATTTGTCAATTAGGAATCAAATTAGCTTAGGTCGCTAAGAATTAGAAGATATTGCCTAGACGTAAGTGATTTGATAATTTAAAGTATTCTCGTATCTCGTCTGCCTCGCTATTGTTTTCCATATTTTGAATTTGGGTGCATTGCTTAACTTTGCTTAATTGACTCTTGTTCGTATCAGAGAATAAATTGAAGTTATATTGACTATGGCTAATCTTCCAATCGTCTTCTAATCGACCTCCCCACACTAAGGGATAAGATGAATCATCCCTAACACACACACAGAAAATGCTGTTTACCTTCTGCTAGGGTAAGGAAAGGATGAAGTACATATACTACATCAGTATTGAATGTTGCCGTTATGGCTAGAGATATTTACTGCACGGCTTGGCATTGAATTTGATCTATTGGTTATCTTGTTGCAATATGGCAGCTTCCTCCTCCGTCCCGTTGTTGTCTTTATGCAATGCTTAAATTTACCTAGCCATGGCCCGAGGGTAGCCTTGTGGTTAGAGCATCGGATTCCAGACCGCAAGGTCAGGGTTCGTTGTTTGATGCCACCAAATACCTTACGAGTACACACGGAGAACGGGCTCATTAAATCAGTAGGTCCGAAAGTCTTGTGGGTGGTCGTAGATGAAACAACGAGTGAGGGGGCTGGAGAATATTTCCCTCCCCTCCAGTTCTATGCCTAATATGTAGAGGTGGAGATAGGTGGCCTCGACATCTATCGTTAAGAAGTCTAACCTTTCTTACAGGCTCTGGCAACATTCATTCCTACCCTTCGGGAAGGACTTGACAATAACAACAACAACCTAGCATAAGGGTGGGTGCAAGTCAAGAGTCATTTTCCTATCATCGACAAGACGTGTTTGATTTCGATTGATCCAGAAAGCAGATAAAATCAACAATGCAATGGAATTAGCGAAGAAGTATTGAGGTTTGCATACCATATGTGATTGCACAATGTCTTTTCACAGTGAGTGAATGAGACTTTATAAACGTCACACAATATAGCAACACGACGGCTATCAGTGAATGGAATCGGTGCAATTTTAAACCATAATCAAGTGCCATTCTCAACACGTAAGCTGTATCTCCAAATATCCCACCATGCCGAAGGAAGGAACTTGAGCTTTGATTGATTTAGCCTGCGTTAGCCCCTATACATAGAGGGTCTTCATTTGCACTAGGGTTATCCTGTTAAAGTGAGGCCCCTGAACAGCTCTGATAGTCAGGAAGGACATCAGGCTCCAAATCATCTGAGATATACCGCTTTAAGACCATTATACCGTATTCATCTTAAAATTTCGCTTTAATGTAGCGCTCTGAAACCACGGAGAAAATTATGTATTTCATAGTATATTACATCATGCATTATGTTGTTTAAATTTGCATATGCCTTTTGAATAGGAATATTTGCTCATTCAATTCTTACTATAAGCTCACTCAGTCCCTATATATATATATAGGTGTCATCGGGTACGCAAGGGTGAAAGAAAGCATAAATTTAATTAAAATTGTAACTTTGTAACTTTGCGCTTGGGAACCGACCAATGGAGTTGTTTGGTCAAATAGTGCGTGTAGGCACAAATGGACGGATTTGCCCTCCTTTAAAAGGGCGCCGCGTGACAATTTTCGAGAGCTCGAGCTAGCATTCTGACTCTTGAATTCCAATTAACGAGAAAAACCTAGGTCTCCTTGTCCGATGGACAATGCCAGACCCCATCACCTCGCCTCCGTTTCAGATGAGGGAAATTCTATATATATATATATATATATATATATATAATTTGTTCAAATTTTCACCCATTATTAAAATAAATCCTAATTATCCAATGAAGTTCAAATAGTTTTTTCTAAACCTGTAGTGGATGATACTTGATGTTAATATATTTTTTTCAAATATTAATTCATTAATTACCGTTTTTCGACGCCAGCATACATTCGTCTCCATTGTTGTAACAATGCAACTGTTAAAACAATGACAAAAGTTGGCTTCGAAAACCGGTTTTTCAGCAAAAGTAGCCAAACCGGGTTTGCATTGCCACAACAATGTAGACAAATTATGCTTTTTTTTTCAATTCCTGCTATTGTTCCACTCTCTCCCTATATATATATTGTTCAAATTTTCAACCGTTAATAAAATACTTTCTAATCGTCTATTCAAAGTAGGAATTGAATTAAAAAAATTTATAATACTTTTTGAAAGATTTAAGTAATTATTTAATTACATTAACATATTCTCAAAATTTAACAAAGGGTGTATGCTTAGTGTAATATATATTTTCCAACAACATATGGCAGCATGCGTGAGCGATCCCTCCACATCTAATAGTTTTAAATCTAACCAAAAAGAAAATATTCCCTCGGAGATAATCAATATCACCCAAAACCAAAATTCATAATTTACTTTCCTCCAAGCTATAATGGAAATTAAAAAGATTTTTGACCTATTCCGAACTCTCTTAAAAGAAATGAAAAAATCTGCTAACTCAAATCACCCACTAGAAAAACTCACCTGTCTGGTCAGAGGAATTTGTTCCTCTGTTTCCAGCTCAAGCGTAGTTTAAATTTAATTTTTCATACACTTCTCCAATTGATCAATAATAATTTTGCAATATTCTTCCTACTTTAATACTCTATTTAACTTTTCTCACCCTCCGATCTGTCGTTCAACTCTGTTGAACGACAGGCTCACTCTGATTGGTTGTCGCATTTTAAGATCTCCATATACCACATTAGCCGAACTCCTATATCGGCCAATCAGAACGCTCCCTCTACTTTCAGATCTTTATTTTCTCATGAGAGTTTCTCTCTCATTCCTGAATTTTCTCTTTAATTTTTTTAATTCTCAAAGTAAATTTTCTCAATCTAATTATCCATTTACACTGGCAAAAACAACTCGTAACAGGCATCACTATTACCCGATAGGAGATTAGAGTCCTGCCAAAGGACTAGATGCTCCAAAATTACCCCCAGCTTACTAATATATATATTTTTCTATTCTAAAGCTAGCGGTGTTCAATTCCAAACAAAGACTCTGCAAGATATTTATTCGTTATTTTATTAACAAACTAAACCGCGTAACATATAGAACAACAATAAAATCAGACAATAGTATTACATACAGCAATCAATTGAATAGAAATAAATCTAAACAAAAATAATCGTATCCACATTACCAAAATAAATGAATAATTAGTTATTCTCATGCGTGAATTTCCCCATCGGATAGGGAAATTGTGCTTAAAATTCCCTTTTGTAGTGATTACCACGATTCTGCGGCGCGAGTGGTCGCACTTACTTTCAATACATAGAGAGTAATTTATTTAAGGTTCTTGAATAGATGTCTAATGGGCTGAGGGGAAATGAGTAGTTGAATTCAATACATTTCCATGTGAATAGTTTCTTTATGAAAGTAAGAATCGATCGGTTGACGCAGAGTTAATAGCGAAGGTCTCTTTGAAAAGGATTACATGAAGTAGAAATATATTATGCTAATAAATTACATTTTGGATTTATATTGACACCTATAACTTTAGGACTCTCTTTGTAACGTTTTTACTTATTTTGAGTCTTTGTAAAATATACTATTATGGCGAATTATTAAAATAAATTTAGACATTCCTTAAAATACAAAAGCATATATAAAAAAATAACTACTAGTCTCTTTTCAGCTCTGGTTATATTAAATTTGCTTTATTTATGGTGGCATTGAAAAAAGTTTGCTTTTTTTAATAGGTTTTCTTCAATTCACACATTGTAACTACGAGGGTTGATCCATAAAAAAGTTACAAGTCGAATAAATAAAGTATTATTACCAGACAGAAAATACAAAAGGGAATTTAGAGGTATACATGCCCATCACATTTCGACGTAATCACCAAGTCTATTTAGGCGTTTATCAGACCGCAGAACAACTTGTTTAACCCGTATTGGGAGAAATCAGGTCCTAGTCCATTGAGCCAGGTCGCGACGTATGTTTTCATAGAACTGTCTTGGAATTTCTCAGCATATCAGAAACAATATGATGCATGTTACCATAGCGCAGTCCTAGCTCCGACGAAATTTCACGCAGAGTTAACCTTCAGTCATTTTGAATCATTTCTTCAATTTGTGTCGTTATGATTTCTGTTATTGAAGAACTTGGCCAGTATCTCCCTGTCATATTGCGGTTTACAACATCCTGTCTGCCTGATTGAACTGAGTGACAGAATTTCGCTGCATGTCTGCTCATACCAGATACGGACATATTTTTTGCCCATAAAAATTGAATCGCTGTTTGCACTTCCAAATGAGACCAATTTTCTAAGAGTCTTGTCATTTCAATCGTCCTGAACCATCTGCGAAATTTCGATATCTATCCGCAAAATGACTGTATGACAAGTAGCGACATCTGTCTGTACTTTGGGGGAAATGTTTTTTTAAAAAATATAGTTTTTAAATGCTGCGGTTCGTAACCTTTTTTCTGATCAACCCTCGTAAGTCTGCGTCAAATCTTTAAAAAATTTTCTCTCATATTTTAAAGCGTTCATTTGAACTGAAATTTTCTATACACGGTTATTTAAATTACAATACCATTATTTTTATAATAATTCAAAAAGAAATTAATTATTTAAAGAATTCAAATTTCTTCATAATTCCAATTGTATACAATGGAAAACGATTGAATATAGAACCGGCAAATTAAAACATTCACTCGTAAAATAAAATTATTAAAACTTATTAATGAATAAATTCAATTTGACTCAACGTGCCTTCGCTCTTAAAATTTAAAATATAAAAATATTATGTTACGCAAAGCCTGTAGTGTAAGAGAAAACTCAGTTTTAAAAACTCGTCTTTTACTGGTGTTTTTGCACATTGCATAAATAATAATGAATATATTTGATAACATTTATACATGAAAATCTCTCTAAAATCTATCACAATGCATCTGTATTTTGAAATATTTAAAATTGCATTTAAAACCTATTTAAGCTTAATCTGTTATCATGTCCATAAATTAAGGATAATTCAGAATCACACAGAAATTGAACTCTAAACTAAAAATTTCAACTGTAAAATTATCACACACATCTTGAAGAAGAATATGCAAATTACAGGAAACCATCAGATGGCGCGGATAGTACGTCACAATGACGAGAGTGTAAGAGAGGGGTAAATAAGGAATGGTGGAAAAGAAGTAAAATTGTTCACAAGCGCTTTAAAAGCCTTTCAGTTCAATAACCGCATAGTTATGGCACGAAGGAAGAATTTGGATGATTTTCTACGTGATAGAATTATCGGACAACTGGAATGTGGACGTACCCAGCTGGAAGAATCCGATGAACTTGGAATCGCCCACAGTGTCATCTCCAGGCTTTGGCAACGATTCCAAGATGATGGTATGTGAGTAGATATTACAGCACAGGTCCCCTCGAGTTACAACGCCAAATGAGGACCGGTACTTGGCAGTTACTGCAAAAGAAACAGACGGAGCGCAGCATCAGACGTGTCGCGTCAGCTCTCTTCAGCTACCGGAACGACAGTTTCAAGGCAGACCGCATACAGACACTTAGGCACATTGGTCTATATGCTCGTATCAGATGTTTCCCCTTACCGCCTCACTGTCGCCTGCGATTAACCTGGAGTAGAGAGCATGCATTGTGGACACGGCAACAGTGGTCTTGTGTGATGTTTTCCGACGAGTCCATGTTTAGTTTGCAGTCTGATTCTCGCCGGACTTTCATATGGAGAGCGCCAGGTTCCCATTACCACCAAGAGAACACCACTGAACGATACCGTTAGAGTGGTGCAGGATGGCTCGTTTGGGGAGGAATTATTCTTGGTTCCAGAACTGCCCTGCATGTTCAGAGTGTAACGATGACAGGCAACATCTATCGGGATGTCATTCCGGAATAACAATCACGTTGTTTCAGGGCGCCATGGGTGCTGAATTTCTGTTTATGGATGACAACGCCCATCCTCACGCATGCAAACATTGTGGACGAATTCCTTCAATCGGAGGATATCACCCGTATGGATTGGCCAGCATACTCACCGGACTTGAATGCAATAGAGCATGCGTGGGATATGCTTGGCCGACGAATTGCAGCCCGTAACCCCTCCACTTGTCTACCAGAACTTCGGAGGGCATTGCTTGATGGAGTGGTGTAATATTCCCCAAGATCAGATTGATAATTTGATACTGAGCATGCGTAGGCGTTGTAAGGCCTGTATTGCATCGTCCGGGAGACATACTCCGTATTAACCATGATACTAACTATGTTATACTTTTTTTTTGTAAATAGGTTCTTTTTTTGAAATTTGCTCCAGGGAGTAAAAATCAGCAATTTTATTAATTATGTCAAACATATAGCATATTTTTTTCTCTTTACCTTTTGTTTAATAAATTGACTTTACAAATAAGTGAAATTTGTTTTGCTTCTGTCTCTTTGCCTGAACTTCATTATCCTTAATTTATGGACGAGTATAATATGTATCGAAATATTTTGTGTTTCTTAAACAAGAAGTGCAGGAAATGAATTTTCTTAGATACTATTATTTAAAAAAAATAATTTATTATAACTTTACATTTTAACCTGCAATCCCCGTTCTTATTTTGTATTATATCATTACTTAAATAAACGGTACACAGGCAGCAAATGCCAAGAAAATAAAAATTAATTGTCTCTTTAACTCTGTTTTTTTTTTCTCCTTCAAATGTAGAATCCGGGTACTTTATACAAAATAAAAACTTAATTTTATTTTCTCTGAGAGAAAAACGAAGAAGATTAAAATCCGGTGAATAACACGCATTTATATTCTCAAGCTGCATTTTATTTAATTTTAAGTATATTCACCGTACAACGGGGGCATCCACACCCTTCCTTTTTTTACGAAGAAACCTGAAATATACGCATGCAATGCTCTTATGTTTTGAAGTCATCTTTTCAAAGTACAACCCCAGACATTACAAAAGTATACATTCAGACTATAATTCTTTAAATTCATAAAATATGTCATTTCTTTTAAGTAAACGGCATTTCGATGATGTCTAGTTTTGGTTTTTATGCTCATCTCTTGTGTTTTTACATCTTTCATTTTCATACCTGGCGTAGAACGCTCACCCGAAAATTTCGATGACATTTTTTGTGTTTAAAGTAAACGTTTTACCCTGGATTTTACGGTACATACAAAGTCAAGTGTTGTTTAAATGCATCTATATGATATTTAACGAATAATTTTATTTGTATGAATTTTGATTTAAATATTTAATTATGTTCGTAAATACTTTCAAGCGTTTAGAAAATGCTATGTAAGTTCTCTTGGTCCAACTTACAAAGCAACATTGGGATAGCAGACTTATGGTAGTCTTTACTTCCTGAAAACGACAGGAGGTATCTCGTTCGATTTCTTTGGACACCCTCCTTGGGGATCATAAGGTGGC